>JALPQD010000851.1:94597-128295 GCA_023101885.1 Typhlomys cinereus | reverse complement strand
AACAGTGTGGTTTTTCCTGAACATAAAAAGTTACAATGTATGAACATCTACAGGATTCTTATCACTGAGAAGTGAAAGTGAAATATGTGAATTTGACGCTTCCTCACTTGGTCAACTTTTCAAGCTCATTACAGGCCTGAACATAGTTGGTAGAATCACCACAAAACGAATGCTGTTTTCTGCAGAGCACAAAGTTTTAGTGTCTAGAAACGTGTAGGATACTTATCCCAAAGAAGTGCACATGCTACATATGACTGTGAGTCCTCTCACTTGGTTCCCGATTTTAGAAGGGGATGACACGCATGAATATGTTTCATGGAAATGTCGTACAACAAGTGTGATTTCCTCCTGAACACAAAGAATTACAATATAGAAACTTCTGTAACGACACTTATCCTAAAGAAGTACAATTGCAACATTTTACTCAGAGTCCCCCTCACTTAGTTCACTTTTTTGGAAAATCATGGCCTGTGTGAACATGTGCCATGGAAATTTCACAAATCAAGTATGATTTTCTCCTGAACGCAAATGTTACAGTATACAAACTTCTGTAGGATACTTATCCCTAAGAGGTGCACTTCCAGCATTTGACTCTGAATCCTCCTCACTTGGTTCACTATTTGGGAAATTCATGGCCTGCGTGAACATGTTCCATGCAAATGTCACAAAACAAGTATGATTTTCTCCTCAACGCAAATGTTACAGTGTAGAAACGTCTCTAGGATACTTATCCCGAAGAAGTGCACTTCCTTCATTTGATTCTGAATCCTCCGCACTTGGTTCACTATTTTGGAAATCATCTCCTGCATGAATAGGTTCCATGGAAACGTCGCAAAACAAGTGTGATTTTCTGCAGAACACAAAGAGGTACAGTATCAAAACTTCTGTAGGATACTTACCACTAAGAAGTCCACTTCCAACATTTGACTTTGAGTCCTCCTCACTTGGTTCACTCTTTTGGAAAATCATAGCCTGCGTGAACATATTCCATGGTAACATTACAAAACAAGTGTGATACCCTCCTGAACACAAAGAATAACAGTATAAAAACTTTAGTGGCATACTTATCACAAAGAAGAGCACTTACAATATTTGACTCTGAGTCCTTCTCTCTTGGTTCACTATTTTGGAATATCATGGCTTGCGTGTAAATGTTCCATTGACTGTCGCACAACAACTGTGTCTTTCTCCTGATAACAAAGAGTTACAGTATAGGAACTTCTGTAGGATATGTATCCCAATGAAGTGCACGTGCAATATTTGACTCTGAACCCTCCTCACTTGTTTCACTATATTGGAAAATCATGGCCTGCATGAACATGTTATAGGTAAATGTTACAAAACAAGTGTGATCGTCTCCTGAACACAAAGTGTTACAGTATAGAATCTTCTGTAGGATACTTATCCCTAAGAAGTGCACTTCCAGCATTTGACTCTGAATCCTTCTCACTTGTTTCACTATTTTGGAAATTCATTGCCTGCGTGAACATGTTCCATGCAAATGTCACAAAACAAGTATGATTTTCTCCTGAACGCAAATATTAGAGTGTAGAAACGTCTCTAGGATACTTATCCCCAAGAAGTGCACTTCCTACATTTGATTCTGAATCCTCTGCACTTGGTTCACTATTTAGGAAATTATGTCCTGCATGAATGGGTTCCATGGAAACGTCGCAAAACAAGTGTGTTTTTCTGCAACACAAAGAGGTACAGTATGAAACTTCCGTAGGATACTTACCACTAAGAAGTGTACTTCCAACATTTGACTCTGAGTCCTCCTCACTTGGTTCACTATTTGGGAAAGTCATAGCCTGCGTGAACATGTTCCATGGAAACATTCCAAAACAAGTTTGATGCTCTCCTGAACACAAAGAATTACAGTATAGAAACTTTGGTGGGATACTTACCACTCAGAAGAGCACTTGCAACATTTGGCTCTGAGTCCTTCTCTCTTGGTTCATTATTTTGGAATATCATGTCTTGCGTGTAAATGTTACACTGACTGTCGCACAACAAGTGTTACTTTCTCCTGAACACAAAGAGTTACAGTATAGAAACTTCTGTAGGATACATATCCCAACGAAGTGCACTTGCAACATTTGACTCTGAGTTATCCTCACTTGGTTAACTACTTGGAAAAATCATGGCCTGCTTCAACATGTTCCATGGAAATGTGGCAGAACAACTGTTATTTTCTCCTGAACACAAAGAGTTACAGTTTAGGAACTTCCGTAGGATACTTACTGGTAAGAAGTCCACGTGCAATATTTGACTCTGAACCCTCCTCACTTGGTTCACTATTTTGGAAAATCATGGCCTTCGTGAACATGTTATAGGCAAAGGTCGCAAAACAATTGTGATCTTCTCCTGAACGTCAATGTTACAGTACACAAACTTCTGGAGGATACTTATAACCTAAGAGGTGCACTTCCAGCATTTGAATCTGAATCCTCCTCCCTTGGTTCACTATTTTGGAAATTCATGGCCTGCATGAACATGTTCCAGGGAAACATTGCAAAGCAAGTGTGATACTCTCCTGAACACCAAGAATAACAGTATAGAAACTTTGGTGGGATACTTACAGCTAAGAAGAAGAGCACTTGCAATATTTGACTCTGAGTCCTTCTCTCTTGGTTCACTATTTTGGAATATCATGGCTTGCGTGTGTAAATGTTCCATTGACTGTCGCACAACAAGTATGACTTTCTCCTGATCACAAAGAGTTACAGTATGGAAACTTCTGTAGGATACGTATCCCAACGAAGTGCATGTGCAATATTTGACTCTGAGTTATCCTCACTTGGTTAACTACTTGGAAAAATCATGGCCTGCTTCAACATGTTCCATGAAAATGTGGCACAACAGCTGTTATTTTATGCTGAACACAAGGATTTACATTATGGGAACTTCCGTAGGATAATTACTGGTAAGAAGTGCACGTGCAATATTTGACTCTGAACCCTCCTCACTTGGTTCACTCTTTTGGAAATTCATGGCCTGTGTGAACATGTTCCATGCAAATGTCACAAAACAAGGATGATTTTCTCCTGAATGCAAATGTTACAGTGCAGAAACTTCTCTAGGATTCTTATCCCCAAGAAGTGCGCTTCCTACATTTGATTCTGAATCCTCCGCACTTGGTTCACTATTATGGAAATCATCTCCTGCATGAATAGGTTCCATGGAAACATCGCAAAACAAGTGTGATTTTCTGCAGAACACAAAGAGGTACAGTGTCGAAACTTCTGTAGGATACTTACCACTAAGAAATGCACTTCCAACATTCGAATCTGAGTCCTCCCACTTGGATCACTATTTAGGAAAATCATACCTTCCAGGAACATGTTCCAGCGAAACATTGCAAAACAAGTGTGATACTATCCCGAACAAAAGAACGACAGTATAGAAACTTTGGTGGGATACTTACAGCTAAGAAGAAGAGCACTTGCAATATTTGACTCTGAGTCCTTCTCTCTTGGTTCACTGTTTTGGAATATCATGGCTTGCGTGTAAATGTTCCATTGACTGTCGCACAACAAGTGTGACTTTCTCCTATCACAAGACTTACAGTATAGAAACTTCTATAGGATATGTATCCCAACGAAGTGCACTTGTAACATTTGACTCTGAGTCATCCTCACTTGGTTAACTATTTTGGAAAAATCATGACCTGTGTCAACATGTTCCATGGAAATGTGGCACAACAACTGATATTTTCTCCTGAACACAAAGAGTTACAGTATAGGAACTTCCGTAGGACACTTACCGGTAAGAAGTCCACGTGCAATATTTGACTCTGAACCCTCCTCACTTGGTTCACTATTTTGGAAAATCATGGCCTGCGTGAACATTATATGCAAATGTCCCAAAACAAGTATGATTTCTCCTGAACACAAAGTGTTAAAGTATAGAATCTTCTGTAAGATACTTATCCCTAAGAAGTGCACTTCCAACATTTGACTCTCAGTCCTCTTCACATGGTTCACCATTTTGGAAAATCAAGGCCTGCTGAACATATTCCATGAAAACGTCACAAAACCAGAGTAATTTCCTCCTGAACATAAAAACTTACAACGTATGAACATCTACAGGATTCTTATCACTGAGACGTGAAAGTGAAACATATGAATTTGACGCTTCCTCAGTTGGTCACTATTTTCAAGTTCATGACCAGCCTGAACATAGTTGGTAGAATCAGCACAAAACAAAAGGTTGTTTTCTCCAGAACACAAAATTTTACCGTCTAGAAACCTGTGTAGGATACTTGTCCCAAAGAAGTGCACATGCAACATATGACTGTGAGTCCTCTACAGTTGGTTCACGATTTTGCAAGGGAATGACATGCATGAACATGTTTCATGGAAACATCGTACAACAAGTGTGATTTCCTCCTGAACACAGAGAGTTACAGTATAGAAACTTCTGTAGGACACTTATCCTGAAGAAGTGCACTTGCAAGATTTGACTCAGAGTCCTTCTCACTTGATTCACTATTTAGGAAAATCATGGAATGTGTGAACATGTGCCATGCAAATGTCAAAAGAAGTATGATTTTTTCCTGAATGTAAATGTTAAAGTATACAAACTTCTGTAGGATATTTATCCCTAAGAGGTGCACTTCCAGCATTGACTCTGAATCCTCCTCACTTGGTTCACTATTTTGGAATTTCATGGCCTGCGTGAACATGTTCCATGCAAATGTCACAAAAGAAGTATGATTTTCTTCTGAACGCAAATGTTACAGTGTAGAAACTTCTCTAGGATACTTATCCCCTAGAAGTGCACTTCCTATATTTCATTCTGAATCCTCCGCACTTGGTTCACTATTTTGGAAACCATCTCCTGTATGAATAGGTTCCATGGAAAGGTCACAAAACAAGTGTGGTTTTCTGCAGAACACAAAGAGGTACAGTATCGAAATTTCTGTAGGATACTTACCACTAAGAAGTGCACTTCCAACATTTGACTCTGAGTCTTCGTCACTTGATTCACTATTTTGGAATATCACAGCCTGCGTGAACATGTTCCATGGATACATTACAAAACAAGTATGATACTCTCCTGAACACCAAGAATTACAGTATAGAAACTTTGCTGGGATACTTACAGCTATGAAGAGCACTTGAAACATTTGACTCTGAGTCCTTCTCTCTTGGTTCACTATTTTGGAATATCATGGCTTGCATGTAAATGTTCCATTGACTGTTACACAACAGGGGTGACTTTCTCCTGATCACAGAGAGTTACAGTATAGAAACTTCAGTAGGATACGTGTCCCAACGAAGTGCACTTGCAACATTTGAATCTGAGTCATCCTCACATGGTTAACTATTTTGGAAAAATCATGGACTGCTTCAACATGTTCCATGGAAATGTGGCACAACAACTGTTATTTTCTCCTGAACACAAAGAGTTACAGTACAGGAACTTCGTAGGATACTTACCGGTAAGAAGTGCACGTGCAATATTTGACTCTGAACGCTCCTCACTTGGTTCACTATTTTGAAAAATCATCGCCTGCATGAACATGTTAACTGCAAATGTCACAAAACAAGTGTGATCTTACCCTGAACACAAAGTGTTACAGTACAGAATCTTCTGTAGGATACTTATCCCTAAGAAGTGCACTTCCAACATTTGACTCTAAGTCCTCCTCACTTGGTTCTCTCTTTTGGAAAATCAAGGCCTGCGTGAACATATTCCATGAAAACTTCACAAAACCTGTGTGATTTTCTTCTTAAACATAAAAAGTTACACATATGAACATCTACAGGATTCTTATCACTGAGAAGTGAAAGTGAAACATGTGAATTTGACGCTTCCTCCCTTGGTCACTATTCTCATGCTCATTACAGGCCTAAACATAGTTGGTATAATCAGCACAAAACTAATGTTGTTTTCTCCAGAACACAATGTTTTACCGTCTAGAAACCTGTGTAGCATACTTGTCCTAAAGAAGAACACGTGCTAATATGACTGTGAGTCCTCTTCACTAGGTTCAGGATATTGGAAGGGAATGACATGCATGAACATGTTTCATGGAAACGTCATACAACAAGTGGTATTTCCTCCTGAACACAAAGAGTTACAGTATAGAACCTTCTGTACGAAACTTATCCTAAAGAAGTGCACTTGCAACATGTGACTCAGAGTACTCCTCACTTGGTTCACTATTTTGGAAATTCATGGCCTGCGTGAACATGTTCCATGGAAATGTCACAAAACAAGTAAGATTTTCTCCAGATAGCAAATGTCACAGTGTAGAAACTTCTCTAGGACACTTATCCCCAAGAAGTGCACTTCCTGCATTTGATTCTGAATCCTCCGCACTTGGTTCACAATTTTGGAAATCATCTGCTGCATGAATAGTTCCATGGAAACGTCGCAAAACAAGTGTGATTTTCTGAAGAACAAAGAGGTACAGTATCGAATCTTCTGTAGAATACTTACCACTAAGAAGTGCACTTCCAACATTTGACTCTGAGTCCTCCTCACTTGGTTCACTATTTTGGAAAATCACAGTCTGTGTGAACATGTTCCAGGAAAACATTACAAAACAAGTGTGATACTCTCCTGAACACCAAGAATGACAGTATTGAAACTTTGGTGGGATACTTACCTCTAAGAAGAAGAGCAATTGCAACATTTGACTCTGAGTCCTTCTCTCTTCGTTCACTATTTTGGAATATCATGGCTAGCGTGAAAATGTTGCATTGACTGTACACAACAAGTGTGACTTCCTCCTAAACAAAGAGTTACAGTATAGAAATTTCTGAAGATTACGTATCCCAATAAAGTGCACTTGCAACATTTGACTGTGAGTCATCCTCACTTGGTTAACTATTATGGAAAAATCATGGAATGATTCAACATATTCCATGGAAATGTGGCACATCAACTGTTATTTTCTCCTGAACACAAAGAGTTACAGTATAGAAACTTTTGTAACGACACTTATCCTAAAAAAGTGCACTTGCATCATTTGACTGAGTGTCCTCCTCACTTGGATTTCTGTTTTCGAAAATCATGACCTGTGTGAACATGTGCCATGCACATGTCACAAAACAAGTATGATTTTCTCGAGAATGCAAATGTTACAGTATACAAACTTCTGTAGGATACTTATCCCTAAGAGGTGCACTTCCAGCATTTGACTCTGAATCCTCCTCACTTGGTTCACTATTTTGGAAATTCATGGCCCGCGTGAACATGTTCCATGCAAATGTCACAAAACAACTATGATTTTCTCCTGAATGCAAATGTTACAGTGTAGAAACTTCTCTAGGATACTTATCCCCAAGAAGTGCACTTCATATATTTGATTCTGAATCCTCACACTTGGTACACTATTTCGGAAATCATCTCCTGCATGAATAGTTTCCATGGAAACGTCTCAAAACAAGTGTGATTTTTTGCAGAACACAAAGAGGTACAGTATCGAAACTTCTGTAGGATACTTACCACTAAGAAGTGTACTTCCAACATTTGACTCTGAGTCCTCCTCACTTGGTTCACTATTTTGGAAAGTCATAGCCTGTGTGAACATGTTCCATGGAAGCATTCCAAAACAAGTGTGATACTCTCCCGAACACAAAGAATTACAGTATAGAAACTTTGGGGTACTTACCGCTAAGAAGAGCACTTGCAACATTTGACTCTGAGTCCTTCTCTCTGGTTCATTATTTTGGAATATCTTGGCTTGCGTGTAAATGTTCCATTGACTGTCGCACAACAAGTGTAACTTTTTCCTGATCACACAGAGTTATAGTATAGAAACTTCTGTAGGATACATATCCGAACGAAGTGCACTTGCAACATTTGACTCTGAGTCATCCTCACTGGGTTAACTATTTTGGAAAAGTCATGGCCTGCTTCAACATGTTCCATGGAAATGTGGCACAAGAACTGTTATTTTCTCCTGAACACAAAGAGTTACAGAACAGGAACATCTGTAGGATACTTACCTGTAAGAACTGCACGTACAATATTTGACTTTGAACTCTCCTCACTTGGTACACTATTTTGGAAAATCTTGGTCTGGTGAACATGTTTTATGCAAATGGTGCAAAACAAGTGTGATCTTCTCCTGAACACAAAGTGTTACAGTATAGAATCTGCTGTAGAATACTTGTCCCTAAGAAGTGCACTTCCAACATTTGACTCTCAGTCTTCCTCACTTGTTTCACTCTTTTGAACAATCAAGGCCTGCGTGAACATATTCCTTGAAAACGTCAAAACCATTGTGATTTCTTCCTGAACATATAAAGTTACAACGTATGAACATCTACAGGATTCTTTTCACTGAGAAGTGGAAGTGAAACATGTGAATTTGACGCTTAACCACTTGGTCACTATTTTCAAGCTCATTACATGCCTGAACATAGTTGGTAGAATCAGCACAAAACGAATGTTGTTTTCTCCAGAACACAATGCTTTACCATCTAGAAACCAGTGTAGGATACTTATCCCAAAGAACTGCACATGCTACATATGACTGTGAGTCCTCTTCACTTGGTTCATACTTTTGGAAGGGAATGACATGCATGAACATGTTTCATGGAAATGTCGTACAACAAGTGTGATTTCCTCCTGAACACAAAGAGTTACAGTATAGAAACCTCTGTAACGTCACTTATCCTAAAGGAGTGCACTTCCAACATTTGACTCTGAGTCCTCCTCACTTGGTTCACTATTTTGGAAAATCAAGCGTGCTTCCACATGTTCCATGTAAATGTGGCACAACAAACTGTTATTTTCTCCTGAACACAAAGAGTTACAGTATAGAAACTTCTGTAACGACACTTATCCTAAAAAAGTGCACTTGCATCATTTGACTCAGGGTCCTCCTCACTTGGATTTCTACTTTGGAAAATCATGGCCTGTGAGAACATGTGCCATGCAAATGTCACAAAACAAATATGATTTTCTCTTGAATGCAATTGTAACAGTATACAAACTTCTGTAGGATACTTATACCTACAAGGTGCACTTCCAGCATTTGACTCTGAATCCTCCTCACTTGGTTCACTATTTTGGAAATCATGGCCCACGTGAACATGTTCCATGCAAATGTCACAAAACAAGTATGATTTTCTCCTGAACGCAAATGTTACAGTGTAGAAACGACTCTAGGATACTTATACCCAAGAAGTGCACTTCTTATATTTGATTCTGAATCCTCACACTTGGTTCACTATTTCGGAAATCATCTCCTGCATGAATAGTTTCCATGGAAACGTCTCAAAACAAGTGTGATTTTTTGCAGAACACAAAGAGGTACAGTATCGAAACTTCTGTAGGATATTACCACTAAGAAGTGCAGTTCCAACATTTGACTCTGAGTCCTCCTCACTTGGTTCACTATTTTGGAAAGTCATAGCCTGTGTGAACATGTTCCATGGAAGCATTCCAAAACAAGTGTGATACTCTCCCAAACACAAAGAATTACAGTATAAACTTTGGTGGGATACTTACCGAAAGCAGCACTTGCAACATTTGACTCTGAGTCCTTCTCTCTGGTTCATTATTTTGGAATATCTTGGCTTGCGTGTAAATGTTCCATTGACTGTCGCACAACAAGTGTAACTTTTTCCTGATCACACAGAGTTATAGTATAGAAACTTCTGTAGGATACATATCCGAACGAAGTGCACTTGCAACATTTGACTCTGAGTCATCCTCACTGGGTTGACTATTTTGGAAAAATCATGGCCTGCTTCAACATGTTCCAGGGAAATGTGGCACAACAAATGTTACTTTTCCTGAACACAAAGAGTTACACTATAGGAACTTCCGTAGCATACGTACCAGTAAGAAGTGCACGTGCAATATTTGACTCTGAACTCCCCTCACTTGGTTCACTTTTGGAAAATCATGGCCTGCCTCAACATGTTAAATGCAAATGTCGCAAAACAAGTGTGATCTTCCCCTGAACACAAATTGTTACAGTACAGAATCTTCTGTAGGATACTTTCCCTAAGAAGTGCACTTCCAACATTTGACTCTCAGTCTTCCTCACTTGGTTCACTCTTTTGGAAATCAAGGCCTGCTTTAACATGTTCCATGTAAATGTGGCACAACAACTGTTATTTTCTCCTGAACACAAAGAGTTACAGTATAGAAACTTCTGTAACGACACTGATCCTAAAAAAGTGCACTTGCATCATTTGACTCAGCGTCCTCCTCACTTGGATCTCTATTTTGGAAAATCATGGCCTGTGTGAACATGTGCCATGCAAATGTCACAAAACAAGTATGATTTTCTCGAGAATGCAAATGTTACAGTATACAAACTTCTGTAGGATACTTATCCTAAGAAGTGCACTTCTAACATTTGACTCTCAGTCCTCCTCACTTGGTTCACCATTATGGAAAATCAAGGCCTGTGTGAACATATTTCATGGAAACGTCACAAACAAGTGTGATTTCCTCTGAATATAAAAATTTACAACCTATGAACATCTACAGGATTCTTATCAGGGAGAAGTCAAAGTGAAACATGTTAATTAGACACTTCCTCACTTGGTCACTATTTTCGAGCTCATTGCAGGCCTGGACATAGTTGGTAGAATCAGCACAAAACGAATGTTGTTTTCGCCAGAACACAAAGTTTTACCGTCTAGAAACCTGTGTAGGATACTTGTCCCAAAGAAGTGCATGCTACATATGACAGTGAGTCCTCTTAACTTGGTTCACGTTTTTGGAAGGGAATGACATGCATGAACATGTTTCATGGAAACGTCGTAGAACAAGTGTGATTTCCTCCTGAACACAGAGTTACGGTATAGAAACTTCTGTACGACACTTATCTTAAAGAAGTGCACTTGCAACACTTGACTCAGAGAACTCCTCACGTGGCTCACTATTTTGTAAAATCATGGCCTGTGTGAACATGTGCCATGCAAATGTCACAAAACAAGTATGATTTTCTCCTGAATGCAAATGTTACAGTATACAAACTTCTGTAGGTTACTTATCCCTAAGAAGTGCACTTCTAACATTTGACTCTCAGTCCTCCTCACTTGGTTCACCATTATGGAAAATCAAGGCCTGTGTGAAATATTCATGGAAACGTCACAAAACAGTGTGATTTCCTCTGAATATAAAAATTTACAACCTATGAACATCTACAGGATTCTTATCAGGGAGAAGTCAAAGTGAAACATGTTAATTAGACACTTCCTCACTTGGTCACTATTTTCGAGCTCATTGCAGGCCTGGACATAGTTGGTAGAATCAGCACAAAACGAATGTTGTTTTCGCCAGAACACAAAGTTTTACCGTCTAGAAACCTGTGTAGGATACTTGTCCCAAAGAAGTGCACATGCTACATATGACAGTGAGTCCTCTTAACTTGGTTCACGTTTTTGGAAGGGAATGATGCATGATGAACATGTTTCATGGAAACGTCGTAGAACAAGTGTGATTTCCTCCTGAACACAGAGTTACGGTATAGAAACTTCTGTACGACACTTATCTAAAGAAGTGCACTTGCAACACTTGACTCAGAGAACTCCTCACGTGGCTCACTATTTTGTAAAATCATGGCCTGTGTGAACATGTGCCATGCAAATGTCACAAAACAAGTATGATTTTCTCCTGAATGCAAATGTTACAGTATACAAACTTCTGTAGGATACTTCTCCCTAAAAGGTGCACTTCCAGCATTTGACTCTGAATCCTCCACACGTGGTTCACTATTTTGGAACTTCATGGCCTGAGTGTACATTTTCCATGCAGATGTCACAAGACAAGTATGAGTTTCTCCTGAACGCAAATGTTACAGTTAGAAACTTCTCTAGGAAACTTATCTAGGATACTTATCCCCAAGACGTGCACGTCTGAATCCTCCACACTTGGTTCACTAGTTTGGAAATCATACCCTGCATGAATAGGTTCCATGGAAAAGTCGCAAAACAAGTGTGATTTTCTGCAGAACACAAAGAGGTACAGTATCGAACGTTCTGTAGGATACTTACAACTAAGAAGTGCACTTCCAACATTTGACTTTCAGTCCTCCGCACTTGGTTCACAATTTTGGGAAATCGTAATCTGCTTGAACATGTTCCAGGGAAACATTGCAAAACAAGTGTGATTCTCTCCTGAACACAAAGAACGACATTATAGAACCTTTGGTGGGATACTTAACACTAAGAAGAAGAGCACTTGCAACATTTGACTCTGAGTCCTTCTCTCTTGATTCACTATTTTGGAATATCATGGCTAGCGTGTAAATGATCTATTGACTGTCGCACAACAAGTATGATTTCTCCTAATCACAAAGAGTTCCAGTAGAGAAACTTCTGTAGCATACATGTCCCAACGAAGAGCACTTGCATCATTTGACTCTGAGTCATCCTCATTTCGCAACCATTTTGGAAAAATCATGGCCTGCTTCAAAATGTTCCATGGAAATGTGGCACAACAACTGTTATTTTCTCCTGAACACAAAGAGTTACAGTATAGGAATTTCCGTTGAACACTTACCGGTAAGATGTGCACGTGCAATATTTGAATCTGAACCCTCCTCACATGGTTCACTGTTTTGGAAAATCATGGCCTGCGTGAACATGTTATATGCAAATGTCGCAAAACAAATATGCTTCTCTTGAACACAGAGTGTTACAGCACAGAATCTTCTGTAGGATACTTATCCCTAAGAAGTACACTTCCAACATTTGACTCACAGTCCTCCTCACTTGGTTCACCATTTTGGAAGTTCATGGCCTGCGTGAACATATTCCATGAAAACGTCACAAAAACAGTGTGATTTTCTCCTGAACATAAAAAGTTACAACATATGAACATCTACAGGTGTCTTATCAGTGAGAAGTGAAAGTGAAACGTGAATTTGACGCTTCCTCCCTTGGTCACTATTTTCAATTCATTAGAGGCCTGAACATAGTTGGTAGAATCAGCCCAAAACCAATGTTGTTTTTCCAGAACACAAGTTTTACTGTCTAGAAACCAGTGTAGGATACTTATCGCAAAGAAGTGCACATGCTAGGTATGACTGTGAGTCCTCTTCACTTGGTTCACGATTTTGGATGCATGAACATGTTTCATGGATACGTCGTACAACAAGTGCGATTTCCTCTTGAACACAAAGAGTTACAGTATAGAAACTTCTGTACGACACTTATGCTAAAGAAGTGCACTTGCAACATTTGACTCAGAGTCCTCCTCACTTGGTTCACTATTTGTAAAATCATGGCCTGTGTGAATATGTGCCATGCAAATGTCACAAAACAAGTATGAATTTCTCCTGAACGTAAATGTTACTGTATACAAAATTCTGTAGGATACTTCTCCCTAAGAGGTGCACTTCCACCATTTGACACTGAATCCTCTTCTCTTGGTTCACTATTTTGGAAATTCATGGCCTGCGTGAACATGTTCCATGCAATTGTCACAAAACAAGTATGATATTCTCCTGAATGCAAATGTTACAGTGTAGAAAACTTCTCTCTAGCGATACCTTATCCCAAGAAGTGCACTCCTACAATTTTGATTCTGAATCCTCCTCAGCACTGGTTCACTATTTAGGGAAATCATCCTCCTACATGAATAGGGGTTCCATGGAAACCGCGCTCGCAAAACTAGTGAGGTTTTATATGCAGGACACAACGAGGTACAGGTATCGAAACTTCTGTAGGATACTTACCACTAAGAAGTGCACTTCAACATTTGGACTCTGAGTCCTTCCCTCACTTGATCACTATTTTGAGAAAATCATACCTGCGTGAACACGTTCCAGGGAAGCATTCCAAACAAGTGTGATACTCTCCTGAACACAAAGAATTACAGTATAGAAACTTTGGTGGGGTACTTACCGCTAAGAAGAACACTTGCAACATTTGACTCTGAGTCCTTCTCTCTGGTTCATTATTTTGGAATATCTTGGCTTGCGTGTAAATGTTCCATTGACTGTCGCACAACAAGTGTAACTTTTTTCTGATCACACAGAGTTATAGTATAGAAACTTCTGTAGGATACATATCCGAACGAAGTGCACTGCAACATTTGACTCTGAGTCATCCTCACTGGGTTAACTATTTTGGAAAATCATGGCCTGCTTCAACAGTTCCAGGGAAATGTGGACAACAAATGTTACTTTCTCCTGAACACAAAGAGTTACACTATAGGAACTTCCGTAGCATACTTACCAGTAAGAAGTGCACGTGCCATATTTGACTCTGAACTCCCCTCACTTGGTTCACTATTTTGGAAAATCATGGCATCTGCCTCAACATGTTAAATGCAAATGTAGCAAAACAAGTGTGATCTTCTCTCCTGAACACAAATTGTTACAGTACAGAATCTTCTGTAGGATACTATCCCTAAGAAGTGGCACTTCCAACATTTGACTCTCAGTCTTCCTCACTTGGTTCACTCTTTTGGAAAATCAAGGCCTGATTTAACATGTTCCATGTAAATGTGGCACAACAACTGTTATTTTCTCCTGAACACAAAGAGTTACAGTATAGAAACTTCTGTAACGACACTGATCCTAAAAAAGTGCACTTGCATCATTTGACTCAGCGTCCTCCTCACTTGGATCTCTATTTTGGAAAATCATGGCCTGTGTGAACATGTGCCATGCAAATGTCACAAAACAAGTATGATTTTCTCGAGAATGCAAATGTTACAGTATACAAACTTCTGTAGGATACTTATCCCTAAGAGGTGCACTTCCAGCATTGGACTCTGAATCCTCCTCACTTGGTTCACTATTTTGGAAATTCATGGCCCACGTGAACATGTTCCATGCAAATGTCACAAAACAAGGATGATTTTCTCCTGAACGCAAATGTTACAGTGTAGAAATGACTCTAGGATACTTATCCCGAAGAAGTGCACTTCCTATATTTGATTCTGAATCCTCCACACTTGGTTCACTATTTTGGAAATCATCTCCTGCATGAATAGGCTCCATGGAAATGTCGCCAAACAAGTGTGATTTTATGCAGGAAAAAAAGAGGTACAGTATCTAAACTTCTATAAGGATACTTACCACTAAGAAGTGCACTTCCAACTTTTGACTCTGAGTCCTCCTCACTTGGTTCACTATTTGGAAAGTCATAGCCTGCGTGTACATGTTCCATGGAAGCATTCCAAAACAAGTGTGATACTCTCCTTAACACAAAGAATTACAGTATAGAAACTTTTGTGGGATACTTACCGCTAAGAAGAGCACTTGCAACATTTGACTCTGAGTCATTCTCTCTTGGTTCACTATTTTGGAATATCATGGCTTGCGTGTAAATGTTCTATTGACTCGCACACAAAGTGTGACTTTCTCCTGATCTCAAAGAGTTACAAGTATAGAAACTTCTGTAGGATACGTGTCCCAACGAACTACACTTGCAACATTTGACTCTGAGTCATCCTCACTTGGTTAACTATTTTGGAAAAATCATGGCCTGCTTCACATGTTCCATGGAAAAGTAGCACAACAAATGTTACTTTCTCCTGAACACAAAGAGTTGCACTATAGGAAGTTCCGTAGGATACTTACCGGTAAGAAGTGCACGTGCAATATTTGACTTTGAACCCTCCTCACTTGGTTCACTATTTTGGAAAATCATGGCCTGCGTGAACATGTTTTTATGCAAATGGCGCAAAACAAGTGTGATCTTCTCCTGAACACAAAGTGTTACAGTATAGAACATTCTCTAGAATACTTGTCCCTAAGAAGTGCACTTCCAACATTTGCCTCTCAATCTTCCTCACTCGGTTCACTCTTTTGGAAAATCAAAGCCTGCTTGATCATATTCCATGAAAACATCACAGAACCAGTGTGATTTCCTCCTGAACATAAAAAGTTACAATGTATGAACATTTACAGGATTCTTTTCACTGAGAAGTGGAAGTGAAACATGTGAATTTGACGCTTCCTCACTTGGTCACAATTTTCAAGCTCATTACAGGCCTGAACATAGTTGGTAGAATCACCAAAAAACGAATGTTGTTTTCTCCAGAACACAAAGTTTTACAATCTAGAAACCTGTGTAGGATACTTATCCCAAAGAACTGCACATGCTACATATGACTGTGAGTCCTCTTCACTTGGTTCATACTTTTGGAAGGGAATGACATGCATGAACATGTTTCATGGAAACGTCGTACAACAAGTGTGATTTCCTCCTGAACACAAAGAGTTACAGTGTAGAAACTTCTGTACAACACTTATCCTAAAGAAGTGCACTTGCAACATTTGACTCAGAGTCCTCCTCACTTGGCTCACTATTTTGTAAAATCATGCCTGTGTAAACATGTGCCATGCTAATTTAACAAAACAAGTATGATTTTCTCCTGAATGCAAATGTTACAGTATACAAACTTCTGTAGGATACTTCTCCCAAAGAAGTGGACTTCCAGCATTTGACTCTGAATCCTCCACATGTGGTTCACTATTTTGGAAATTCATGGCCTGAGTGTACATGTTCCATGCAAATGTAACAAGACAAGTATGAGTTTCTCCTGAACGCAAATGTTACAGTGTAGAAACTTCTCTAGGAAACTTATCTAGGATACTTATCCCCAAGAAGTGCACTTCTGTTTTTTTTTGTTGTTGTTGTTGTTTTTACAGGGGAGAGCGCGAACGCAGTCCCCCACTAACACAAATTATGCAGACGAGTTTCCCACATTTGGGGAAATCGCAGGGGTCAGCACATCCTGAGTGCAATGGATAAGCCTCGCCCTGGGAAATCCACCTTCGTGATCATGGTATCTCCCCTGCCAGTGCACTTCTGAATCCTCCTCACTTGGCTCACTATTTTGGAAATCATACCCTGCATGAATAAGTTCCATGGAAATGTCGCAAAACAAGTGTGATTTTCTGCAGAACACAAAGATGTAGATTATTGAACCTTCTGTAGGATACTTACAACTAAGACGTGCACTTCCAATATTTGACTCTGAGTCCTCCGCACTTGGTTCACAATTTTGGAAATTCATAGCCTGCGTGAACATGTTCCAGGGAAACATTGCAAAACAAGTGTGATACTCTCCTGAACACAAAGAACGACATTATAGAAACTTTGGCGGGATACCTAACACTGAGAATAAGAGCACTTGCAGCATTTGACTCTGAGTCCTTCTCTCTTGGTTCACCATTTTGGAAAATCATGGCCTGCGTGAACATATTCCATGAAAACGTCACAAAAACAGTGTGATTTTCTCCTGAACATAAAAAGTTACAACATATGAACATCTACATTATTCTTATCACTGAGAAGTGAAAGTTAAACGTGAATTTGACACTTCCTCACTTGGTCACTATTTTCAAGTTCATTAGAGGCCTGAACATAGTTGGTAGAATCAGCCCAAAACCAATGTTGTTTTCTCCAGAACACAAAGTTTTACCGTCTAGAAACCAGTGTAGGATACTTATCACAAAGAAGTGCACATGCTAGGTATGACTGTGAGTCCTCTTCACTTGGTTCACGATTTTGGATGCATGAAAATGTTTCATGGATACGTCGTACAACAAGTGCGATTTCCTCTTGAACACAAAGAGTTACAGTATAGAAATTTCTGTAGGACACTTATGCTAAAGAAGTGCACTTGCAACATTTGACTCAGAGTCCTCCTCATTTGGTTCACTATTTTGTAAAATCATGGCCTGTGTGAATATGTGCCATGCAAATGTCACAAAACAAGTATGATTTTCTCCTGAAGGCAAATGTTACTGTATACAAAATTCTGTAGGATACTTCTCCCTAAGAGGTGCACTTCCACAATTTGACTCTGAATCCTCTTCTCTTGGTTCACTATTTTGGAAATTCATGGCCTGCGTGAACATGTTCCATGCAATTGACACAAAACAAGTATGATATTCTCCTGAATGCAAATGTTACAGTGTAGAAACTTCTCTAGGATACTTATCCCCAAGAAGTGCACTTCCTACATTTGATTCTAAATCCTCCGCACATGGTTCACTATTTAGGACATCATCTCCTACATGAATAGGTTCCATGGAAACGTCGCAAAACAAGTGGGATTTTATGCAGGACACAAAGAGGTACAGTATCGAAACTTCTGTAGGATACTTACCACTAAGAAGTGCACTTCCAACATTTCACTCTGAGTCCTCCTCACTTGATTCACTATTTTGGAAAATCATACCTGCGTGAACATGTTCCAGGGAAACATTGCAATACAAATGTGATACTCTCCTGAGCACAAAGAAAGACAGTACAGAAACTTAGGTGGGATAATTACCACTAAGAAGAAGAGCACTTGCGCCATTTGACTCTGACTCCTTCTCTCTTGGTTCACTATTTTGGAATATCATGGCTAGCGTGTAAATGATCTATTGACTGTCACACAACAAGTATGATTTCTCCTAATCACAAAGAGTTCCAGTATAGAAACTTCTGTAGCATACATGTCCCAACGAAGAGCACTTGCTTCATTTGACTCTGAGTCATCGTCACTGGGTTAACTATTTTGGAAAAATCATGGCCTGCTTCAACATTTTCCATGGAAATGTGGCACAACAAATGTTATTTTCTCCTGAACACAAAGAGTTACAGTATATGTACTTCCGTTGGACACTTACAGATAAGAAGTGCAAGTGCAATATTTGACTCTGAACCCTCCTTACTTGGTTCACTATTTTCGAAAATCATGGCCTGAGTGAACATGTTATATGCAAATGTCACAAAACAAGTATGATCTTCTCCAGAGCACAAAGTGTTATAGTGTAGAATCTTCTGTAGGATACTTATCCCTAAGAAGTGCACTTCTAACATTTGACTCTCAGTCCTCCTCACTTGGTTCACCATTATGGAAAATCAAGGCCTGCATGAACATATTCCATGGAAACGTCACAAAACAAGTGTGATTTCCTCTGAACATAAAAATTTACAACCTATGAACATCTACAGGATTCTTATCAGGGAGAAGTCAAAGTGAAACATGTGAATTAGACGCTTCCTCACTTGGTCACTATTTTCGAGCTCATTGCAGGCCTGGACATAGTTGGTAGAATCATCACAAAACGAATGTTGTTTTCACCAGAACACAAAGTTTTACCGTCTAGAAACCTGTGTAGGATACTTGTCCCAAAGAAGTGCACATGTTACATATGACAGTGAGTCCTCTTAACTTGGTTCACGTTTTTGGAAGGGAATGACATGCATGAACATGTTTCATGGAAACGTCGTAGAACAAGTGTGATTTCCTCCTGAACACAGAGTTACCGTATAGAAACTTCTGTACGACACTTATCCTAAAGAAGTGCACTTGCAACACTTGACTCAGAGAACTCCTCACGTGGCTCACTATTTTGTAAAATCATGGCCTGTGTGAACATGTACCATGCAAATGTAACAAAACAAGTATGATTTTTCTCCTTAATGCAAATGTTACAGTATACAAACTTCTGTAGGATACTTCTCCCTAAGAGGTGCATTTCCAGCATTTGACTCTGAATCCTCCACACGTGGTTCACTATTTTGGAACTTCATGGCCTGAGTGTACATGTTCCATGCAAATGTCACAAGACAAGTATGAGTTTCTCCTGAACGCAAATGTTACAGTGTAGAAACTTCTCTAGGAAACTTATCTAGGATACTTATCCCCAAGAAGTGCACGTCTGAATCCTCCGCACTTGGTTCACTATTTTGGAAATCATACTCTGCATGAATAGGTTCCATGGAAAAGTCGCAAACAAGTGTGATTTTCTGCAGAACACAAAGAGGTACAGTATCAACCTTCTGTAGGATACTTACAACTAAGAAGTGCACTTCCAACATTTGACTTTCAGTCCTCCGCACTTGGTTCACAATTTTGGGAAATCGTAACCTGCGTGAACATGTTCCAGGGAAACATTGCAAAACAAGTGTGATTCTCTCCTGAACACAAAGAACGACATTATAGAACCTTTGGTGGGATACTTAACACTAAGAAGAAGAGCACTTGCAACATTTGAGTCTGAGTCCTTTTCTCTTGGTTCACTATTTTGGAATATCATGGCTAGCGTGTAAATGATCTACTGACTGTCGCACAACAAGTATGATTTCTCCTAATCACAAAGAGTTCCAGTAGAGAAACTTCTGTAGCATACATGTCCCAACGAAGAGCACTTGCATCATTTGACTCTGAGTCATCCTCATTTCGTAACCATTTTGGAAAAATCATGGCCTGCTTCAAAATGTTCCATGGAAATGTGGCACAACAACTGTTATTTTCTCCTGAACACAAAGAGTTACAGTGTAGGAACTTCCGTTGGACACTCACCTGTAAGATGTGCACGTACAATATTTGAATCTGAACCCTCCTCACATGGTTCACGGTTTTGGAAAATCATGGCCTGCGTGAACATGTTATATGCAAATGTCACAAAACAAATATGATCTTCTCTTGAACACAGAGTGTTACAGCATAGAATCTTCTGTAGGATACTTATCCCTAAGAAGTACACTTCCAACATTTGACTCACAGTCCTCCTCACTTGGTTCACCATTTTGGAAAATCATGGCCTGCGTGAACATATTCCATGAAAACGTCACAAAACAGTGTGATTTTCTCCTGAACATAAAAAGTTACAACATATGAACATCTACAGGTTTCTTATCAGTGAGAAGTGAAAGTGAAATGTGAATTCGACGCTTCCTCACTTGGTCACTATTTTCAATTCATTAGAGGCCTGAACATAGTTGGAGGAATCAGCCCAAAACGAATTTTGTTTTCTGCAGAACACAAAGTTTTACCGTCTAGAAACCCGTGTAGGATACTTGTCCCAAAGAAGTGCACATGCTAGGTATGACTGTGAGTCCACCTCACTTGGTTCACGATTTTGGAAGGGAATGACATGCATGAACATGTTTCATGGAAACATCGTAAAACAAGTGTGATTTCCTCCTGAACACAAAGAGTTACAGTATAGAAAATTCTGTACGACACATATCCTAAAGAAGTGCACTTGCAACATTTTTTAACATTTTTTATTATTATTTCTGCTCATACAAACTTAATAGGTAGACCAGTTCCCTCCCCCCCCTCCTGCCCACCAACCCCCTGCTCCCCCTCTGTCTCTCCCCATCTCCCAGTGCCTCCCCCACCAATTCCCAGAGAGTCCTTTATTGTGTATGCCTAACTCTCCTTTTGGTCCTCCTTTCCAAATGACATAAAAGGACCCAGTGGCATTTCCCTGAACCTTTTCTCATGTTCCCCTTAAGCATAGTAACACTTCTGTGGCCATCAATCCCTTGCCTCCAAGGATCTTGGTGCCTTCAGCCGATGTTAGACTTTGTGAGGTCAATAGTGTGATGGACATGGCGCAGGGCATGCAAAGTCTTAATATAATTTTTCAGCCCTATGTATTGTGGAGACTCTTCAAATCATTGCTCCCCCCATCCTGTTGCTCTTACACTCTTACCGCCCCCTTTTCCGCAGATGTCCCTCAGTTTCAGGATGTGGGGAGATTAGGCTGGCTTAGTTCTATGTGGATGATATAGAGTCTCTGAAGTTCTGGATTGTGGTTGTTGATTTTCTTTTGCAGTTTTGCTGCTCCTGCAATGCCCTTCACTCCATCCTGATGGGCACTGTATGTCACCCCCCTGGTCAGAGACAAAAAACTGTTAAACTGGAGTCTTGTTATAATAGCACATTCAAGGGTAGATGTAATCAAAGCAGGAAACCTCGGTGAGGGAGGGATCAGTCACCCATTTGCAAAATGATCTCTTTTCATCTGCCAGACTATATGCCCTCCCCTTCTGGTGAGATCATACCCCCTCAGTTATACATGATCAGGAACGAACGTCTGTGAACTTAACCAGGTGTCACTTTACTTACTTGCATTCCTTGGAGGTCGATTTTCTCTGCTGTAACATGGTCCCCTCTCTCTTTGTGACTGGTGTGGCCTCCAACCCCATCCCTCCTGTTCACAATCCTTGCAATTACTGTATTATATAGGTTTACCCTTGAGTGTCTCAATGTGGGCTGGGTGAGTTTGGTACTAGGAGCCAAGTATTAGGAGTACATACAGCGGTTAACTTTCTTGGGATTGAGATACTTCACTTAATATAAGTGTTTCTAATGACATCCATTTCCCGGCAAATTCCAGTAATTCATCATTTTTGATGGCTGAGTAGTACTCCATTGTATAGATGTACCACAGTTTCTTTATCCACTCGTCAACTGTTGGACATTTAGGTTGATTCCATGACTTTGCTATTGTAAACAGTGCTGCTATGAACATAGTCGTGCTGGTGCTATCGAGGCGAACCTCTGCTGCATGGGGGGTTATTCCCAATAGTGGAACAGCATTTCAATTTTTAATTTCTTTAA
Organism: Typhlomys cinereus; assembly: GCA_023101885.1. Lineage (NCBI taxonomy): Eukaryota > Metazoa > Chordata > Mammalia > Rodentia > Platacanthomyidae > Typhlomys > Typhlomys cinereus. Next base: position 105,996 of record JALPQD010000851.1, on the reverse strand, counting down.
GAATCTCCAGACGGCTCGCCAGAATGGCTGTATGAGCCTGCATTCCCACCAGCAATGTAACAGAGTTCTCCTCTCTCCACATCCTCTCCAGCATTTGTTGTTGTTTGTATTGTGGATTTTTGCCATCCTGACTGGGGTGAGATGAAATCTCAGGGAGGTTTTGATTTGCATTTCCCTGATGGCGAGGAAGTGGAGCATTTTTTAAGATATTTGTTAGACATTTTAATTTCATCTCTGGTAAAATATCTTTTACGTTCCAGAGCCCATTTTTTAATTGGGCCACTGGTTTCCTTGGTATTTAATTTTCTAAGTTCTTTGTGCACTCTGGACAGTAGAGCTCTATCAGATATGTGGTTAGTGAAGATTTTCTACCATTCTGTGGGTTGCCTTTGAGCTCGTGTGACAATCTCTTTATCTGAACAGAAGCTCTTTAATTTCACAAAATCCCAACTGTTGAGAGTTGGTTGCAGTGACTGTGCCTTTGGATGTCTGTTTAGGAACTGTTGGCCTAGCCCAATCAGCTCAAGGGAGTTCCCTATCCGTTCAGTTATGATTTTTATAGTCTCTGGCCTGATATCAAGGTTCATGATCCATTTGGAATTAAGTCTTGTACATGGTGACAAGTACCGGTCCAGCTTTAATCTTCTGCATGTTGAGATCCAGTTTTGAGAGCACCATTTGTTGAAGATGCTGTTCCTTTTCCATTGGATTTTTTGGGCCACTTTGTCGAAGATCAAATGGCTGTATTTTTGTGGGCTTATATCTGGGTCCTCAATCCTTATCCATTGATCTGTGGGTCTATTTTGGAGCCCGTACCAGGCTGTTTTTAATAACGATGGATTTGTAGTATAGACTAAGGTTCTGTATGGTAATACCTCCAGCAGTGTTTTTGTTATTCAGGATTGTCTTTGCTATCCTAGGTCTTTTGTGCCTCCATATGAATTTTGAGATTAATTGGTCAACTTCTTTAAAGAATTGCTTTGTGATTTTAATTGGTATAGCATTGTATTTGTATATTGCCTTAGGTAGGATGGTCATTTTTACGATGTTGATTCTGCCAATCCAGGAGCATGGGAGGTCTTTCCACCTTCTGATGACTTCAGCAGTTTCTTTCTTTAGGGTTTCAAAATTTTCATTGTAAAGATCTTTTACCTCCTTGGTTAGGTTTATACCAAGGTATTTCATTTTTTCAGGGGCTATAGTAAATGGGATTGTTTCTTTCAGGGCTTTTTCACTTCTTTCATTCTGGGCATATAGGAAGGCCTCTGATTTTTGCACATTTATTTTGTATCCTGCCACCCTGCTGAACTTCTCAATTAGTTCTAGGAGCTTCCTGGTGGAGTTTTTGGGATCACTCAGGTATAAGATCATGTCATCTGCAAATAGTGATAGCTTGACTTCTTCCTTGCAGATTTGAAACCCTTTTATGTCCCTTTCTTGTCTTATGGCTTCAGCTAAGACTTCAAGTACAATATTGAATAGAAGTGGTGAGAGTGGACAGCCTTGTCTAGTTCCTGATCGAAGTGGGAATGCTTCCAATTGTTCCCATTGAGCATAATCCTTGCTGTGGGCTTGTTGTATACAGCTTTTATTATATTGATAAATTTTCCTTCCATTCCTATTGTCTCTAGCGTTTTGATCATAAAAGGCTGTTGGATCTTGTCAAAGGCTTTTTCTGCATCTATCGAGAGTATCATGTGGTCTTGGACTTTGGACTGGTTTACATGATGAATTACATTTATTGATTTGCGTATGTTGAACCAACCTTGTGTGCCGGGGATGAAGCCTACTTGGTCCCTGTGAATGATCTTTTTGATATGTTTTTGAATCCAATTTGCTAAGACTTTGTTGAGAATCTTTGCGTCTGTGTTCATCAGGGAGATCGGCCTATAGTTTTCTTTTTTAAGTAAATCTTTATTAGGTTTTGGGATTAAGACGATATTAGCTTCATAGAAGGAATTTGGTAGTGTTCCTTCCTTTGCTATTTGATGGAACAGTTTAAGGAATATTGGTGTTATTGACTCCTTAAATGTCTGGTAGAATTCTGAGCTGAATCCATCTGGTCCAGGACATTTTTTGGTGGGAAGATTTGAGATTACTTCTTCAATTTCCTTATATGTTATAGGGCCATTTAAGTAATTCACAATTTCCTGATCCAATTTAGGTAAGATGTGTTTACTTAGAAATTCATCCATCTCTTGTGTGTTGGCAAAATTCACAGAGTATAAGTTTTTGAAATATGATGTTATAATTCTCTGGATTTCTTGGGTATCAGTAGTGATTACTCCGTGTTCATTTCTAATTTTGTTAATTTGGGTTTTCTCTCTCTTGCTTTTGGTTAATTTAGCTAGGGGTGTATCTATCTTATTGATTTTTTCAAAGAACCAGCTTTTTGACTGGTTGATTTTTTCTATCATTTTCTTAGTCTCGATTTCAGATATTTCTCCCCTTATTTTGCAAATCTCCTCTCTTCTACTACTTTTGGGATCAGATTGCTCAAGTTTCTCTAAAGCCTTAAGCTGCATCGTTAAGTTATTTATTTCTGATGTTTCCATTTTTTGATGTAGGCATTAAGAGCTATGAACTTACCTCTTAGAACTGCTTTCATTGTGTCCCAGAGATTTTGGTAAGTTGTATTTTCGTGATCCTTCACTTTCAGGAAATCTTGAATTTCCTCTTAGTTCTTCCTGAATCCAGTTCTCATTCAGCATCATATTGTTAAGTTTCCAGGAGTTAGTGTATTTTCTCTTGTTTGTTGTGTTGTGGATGTCAAGCTTTAGGCCGTGGTGGTCTGATAGGGCACAGGTTAGAATTTCAACTTTTTTGTATATGTGTAGATTCGTTTTGTGGCCCAATATGTGATCTATTTTGGAAAAACTTCCGTGTGCTGCTGAGAAAAATGTGTATTCTTTGGTACGTGGGTGAAAAGTTCGATAGAGATCTATAAGGTATACTTCCTTAAGGGTTTGATTATGTTCCAAAGTGTCTCTGTTAAGCTTTTGATCTGTTGATCTATCCCATGTTGAGAGGGCGGTGTTGAAGTCCCCAAGAATTATCGTTTGGGGGTTGATTTCTTGCTTTAGACGCTGTAGGGTTTCCTTAATGAATGTGGAGGGGCCCATATTGGGTGCATAAATGTTCAGGATTGTGATGCATTTCAAAATTTGACTCAGAGTCCTCCTCACTTGGTTCACTATTTTGGAAAATCATGGCCTGTGTGAACATGTGCCATGCAAATGTCAAAAAAAAGTATGATTTTCTTCTGAACGCAAATGTTACAGTATACAAACTTGTATAGGATACTTATCACTAAGAGGTGCACTTCCAGCATTTGACTCTGAATCCTCCTCACTTGGTTCACTATTTTGGCAATTCATGGCCTGCGTGAACTTGTTCCATGCAAATGTCACAAAACAAGTATGATTTTCTCCTGAACGCAAATGTTACAGTGCAGAAACTTCTCTAGGATACTTATCCCCAAGAAGTGTGCTTCCTACATTTGATTCTCAATCCTCCGCACTTGGTTTTCTTTTGGAAATCATATCCTGCATGAATAATTTCCATGGAAACATAGCAAAACAAGCTTGATTTTCTGCAGAACACAAAGAGGTATAGTATTGAAACTTCTGTAGGATACTTACCACTAAGAAGTGCACTTGCAACATTTGACTCTGAGTCCTTCTCTCTTGGTTCACTATTTTGGAATATCATGGCTTGTGTGTAAATGTTGCATTGACTGTCGAACAACAAGTGTGACTTTCTCCTGATCACAAAGAGTTACAGTATAGAAACTTCTGTAGGATACGTATCCCAACGAAGTGCACTTGCAACATTTGACTCTGAGTCATCCTCACTTGGTTAACTATTTTGGAAAAATCATGGCCTTCTTCAACATGTTCCATGGAAATGTGGCACAACAAATGTTACTTTCTCCTGAACACAAAGAGTTACAGTATAAGAACTTCCATAGGACACTTACTGGTAAGAAGTGCACATGAAATATTTCACTCTGAATTCTCCTCACTTGGTTCACTATTTTGGAAAATCATGGAATGCGTGAACATGTTATATGCAAACGTGGCAAAACAATTATGATCTTCTCCTGAACACAAAGTGTTACAGTATAGAATCTTCTGTAGGATACTTATCCCTAAGAAGTGCACTTCCAACATTTGACTCTCAGTCCTCCTCACCTGGTTCAACATTTTGGAAAATCAAGGCCTGCGTGAATATATTCCATGAAAACATCCCAAAAACAGTGTGATATTCTCCTGAACATAAAATGGTACAACATATGAACATCTACGATATTCTTATCACTGAGAAGTGGAAGTGAAACATTTGAATTTGATGCTTCCTCACTTGGTCACTCTTTTCAAGCTCATTACAGGCCTGAACATAGTTGGTAGAATCACCAAAAAACGAATGTTGTTTTCTCCAGAACACAAAATTTTACCGTCTAGAAACCTGTGTAGGATACTTGTCCCAAAGAAGTGCACATGCTACATATCACTGTGAGTCCTCTTCACTTGGTTCACGATTTTGGAAGGGAATGACATGCATGAACATGTTCCATGGAAATGTGGCACAACAACTGTAATTTTCTCCTGAACACAAAGAGTTACAGTAGAGAAACTTCTGTAACGACATTTATCCTAAAGAAGTGCACTTGCAACATTTGACTCAGAGTCCTCCTCAATTGATTGACTCTTTTGGAAATTCATGGCCTGTGTGAACATGTGCCATGCAAAGGTCACAAAACAAGTATGATTTTCTCCTCAACGCAAATGTTACAGTATATAAACTTCTGTAGGATACTTATCCCTAAGAGGTGCACTTCCAGCATTTGACTCTGAATCCTCCTCACTTGGTTCACTATTTTGGAAATTCATGGCCTGCGTGAACATGTTCTATGCAAATGTCACAAAACAGGTATTATTTTCTCCTGAATGCAAATTTTACAGTGCAGAAACTTCTCTAAGATACTTATTCCTATGAAGTGCATTTCCTACATTTGATTCTGATCCTCTGCACTTGGTTCACTATTTTGGAAATCATCTCCTGCATGAATAGGTTCCATGGAAACATCGCAAAAAAAGTGTGATTTTCTGCAGAACACAAAGAGGTACAGTATCGAAACTTCTGAAGGATACTTACCACTAAGAAGTGCACTTCCAACATTTGACTCTGAGTCCTCCTCACTTTGTTCATTATTTTGGAAATTATTGCCTGCGTGAACATGTTCCACGGAAACATTACAAAACAAGTGTGATACTCTCCTGAACACAAAGAATTACAGTATAGAAACTTTTGTGGGATACTTACTGCTAAGAAGAGCACTTGCAACATTTGACTCTGTGTCCTTCTCTCTTGGTTCACTACCTTGGAATATCATGGCTTGCGTCTAAATGTTCCATTGACTGTCGCACAAGTGTGACTTTCTCCTGATCACAAAGAGTTACAGTAGAGAAACTTCTGTAGGATACGTATCCCAACGAAGTGCACGTGAAATATTTGACTCTGAAGCCTCCTCACTTGGTTAACTATTTTGGAAAATCATGGCCTACCTGAACATGTTATATGTAAATGTTGCAAAACAAGTGTGATCTTCTCCTGAACACAAAGTGTTACAGTATAGAATCTTCTGTAGGATACTTATCCCTAAGAAGTGCACTTCCAGCATTTGATTCTGAATCCTCCGCAATTTGTTCACTATTTTGGAAATCATCTCCTGCATGAATAGGTTCCGTGGAAATGTCACAAAACAAGTGTGATTTTCTGCAGAACACAAAGAGGTACATTATCGAAACTTCTGTAGGATACTTACAAGTAAGAAGTGCACTTCCAACATTTGACTCTGAGTCCTCCTCACGTGATTCACTATTTTGTAAAGTCATATCCTGCGTGAACATGTTCCATGGAAACATTGCAAAACAAGTGTGATAGTCTCCTGAACACAAAGAATGACAGTATAGAAACTTTTATGGGATACTTACCGCAAAGAAGAGCACTTGCCAAGAGTTACAGTATAAGAACTTCTGTAGGACACTTACCGGTAAGAAGTGCATGTGCAATATTTGACTCTGAACCCTCCTCACTTGGTTCACTATTTTGGAAAATCATGGCTTGTGTGAACAGGTGTCATGCAAATATCACAAAACAAGTACGATATTCTCCTGAATGCAAAAGTTACAGGGTAGAAACTTCTCTAGGATACATATCCCCAAGAAGTGCACTTCCTACATTTGATTCTAAATCTTACGGACTTGGTTCAGTATTTTGAAATCATCTCCAGAATGAATAGGTTCCATGGAAACGTCGCAAAACAAGTGTGATTTTCTGTGGAACACAAAGATGTACATTATCGAAACTTCTTTGGGATGCTTACCACTAAGAAGTGCACTTCCAACAATTGACGCTGAGTCGTTCTCACTTGGTTCACTATTTTGAAAAATCATGATCTGTGTGAACAGGTGCCATGCAAATGTCACAAAACAAGTATGATTTTCTCCTGAAGGCAAATGTTACAGTGTAGAAACTTCTCTAGGATACTTATCCCCAAGAAGTGCATTCCCTACATTTGATTCTGAAACCTCCGCACTTGGTTCACTATTTTAGGAATCATCTCCTGCATGAATAGGTTCCATGTGAGTTTTCTGCAGAACACAAAGAGGTAAAGTATTAAAAATTCTGTAGGATACGTATCCCAACGAAGTGCACTTGCAACATTTGACTCTGAGTCATCCTCACATGGTTAACTATTTTGGAATAATCATGGCCTGCTTCAACATGTTCCATGGAAATGTGGCACAACAACTGTTATTTTCTCCTGAACTCAAAGAGTTACAGTATAAGGTCTTCCATATTACACTTACGGGTAAGAAGTGCACGTGCAATATTTGACTCTGAACCCTCCTCACTTGGTTCCCTATTTTGGAAAATCATGGCCTGCATGAACATGTTATATGCAAATGTCGCAAAACAAGTATGATCTTCTCCTGAACACAAAGTGCTACAGTATAGAATCTTCTGTAGGATACATATCCCTAAGAAGTGCACTTCCAACATTTGACTCTCAGTACTCCTCACTTGGTTCACCATTTTGGAAAATCAAGGCCTGCATGAACATATTCCATGAAAATGTCACAGAACCAGTGTGATTTCCTCCTTAACATAAAAAGTTACAACGTATGAACATCTGCAGGATTCTTGTCACTGAGAAGTGGAAGTGAAACATGTGAATTTCAGGCTTCCTCCCTTGGTCACTATTTTCAAGCCCATTACAGGCCTGAACATTGTTGGTAGAATGAGCACAAAATGAACGTTGTTTTCTCCAGAACAAAAAGTATTACCGTCTAGAAACCTGTGTAGGATACTTGTCCCAAAGAAGTGCACATGCTACATATGACTGTGAATCCTCTTCACTTGGTTCACGATTTTGGAAGTGAATGACATGCATGAACATGTTTCATGGAAACGTCGTACAACAAGTGTGATTTCCTCCTGAACACAAAGAATTACAGTATAGAAACTTCTGTACGACACTTATCCTAAAGAAGTGCACTTACAACATTTGACTCTGAGTCCTAATCACTTGGTTAACAATTTTGTAAAATCATGGCCTGTGTGAACAGGTGCCATGGAAATGTCACAAAACAAGTATGATTTTCTCCTGAACGCAAATGTTACAGTATACAAACTTCTGTAGGATACTTATCCCTAAGGTGTGCACTTCCAGCATTTGACTCGGAATCCTCCTCACTTGGTTCACTATTTTGGCAATTCATGGCCTGCGTGAACATGTTCCATGCAAATGTCACAAAACAGGTATTATTTTCTCCTGAACGCAAATGTTACAGTATACAAACTTCTGTAGGATACTTATCCCTAAGATGTGCACTTCCTACATTTGATTCTGAATCCTCCGCACTTGGATCACTATTTTGGAAATCAACTCCTGCATGAATAGATTCCATGGACACGTCGCAAAACAGGTGTGATTTTCTGCAGACAAAAAGAGGTACAGTACGGAAACTTCTGTAGGATACTTACCACTAAGAAGTGCACTTCCAACATTTGATTCTGAGTCCTCCTAACTTGGTTCTCTATTTGGAAAATCATAGCCTGCGTGAACATTTTCCATGAAGACATTGCAAAATAAGTGTGATTCTCTCCTGAACACAAAGAATGACATTATAGAAACTTTTGTGGGATGCTTAACATTAAGAAGAAGAGCACTTCCAATATTTGACTCTGAGCCTTCTCTTTTGGTTCACTATTTTGGAATATCATGGCATGCGTGTAAATGTTCCATTGACTGTCGCACAAGTGTGACTTTCTCCAGATCACAAAGAGTTACAGTATAGAAACTTCTGTAGGATACGTATCCCAACGAAGTGCACTTGCAATATTTCACTCTGAGTCATCATCACTTGGTTGACTAATTTGGAATAATCATGGCCTGCTTCAACATGTTCCATGGAAATGTGGCACAACAACTGTCATTTTCTCCTGAACACAAAGAGATACAGTATAGGGACTTCCATAGGACACTTACTGGTAAGAAGAGCACGTGCAATATTTGACCCTAAAACCTCCTCACTTGGTTCAGTATTTTCGAAAATCATGGCCTGTGTGAACATGTTATATGCAAATGTCGCAAAACAAGTATGATCTTCTCCTGAACACAAAGTGTTACAGTATAGAATCTTCTGTAGGATACATATCCCTAAGAAGTGCACTTCCAACATTTGACTCTCAGTACTCCTCACTTGGTTCACCATTTTGGAAAATCAAGGCCTGCATGAACATATTCCATGAAAATGTCACAGAACCAGTGTGATTTCCTCCTTAACATAAAAAGTTACAACGTATGAACATCTGCAGGATTCTTGTCACTGAGAAGTGGAAGTGAAACATGTGAATTTCAGGCTTCCTCCCTTGGTCACTATTTTCAAGCCCATTACAGGCCTGAACATTGTTGGTAGAATGAGCACAAAATGAACGTTGTTTTCTCCAGAACAAAAAGTATTACCGTCTAGAAACCTGTGTAGGATACTTGTCCCAAAGAAGTGCACATGCTACATATGACTGTGAATCCTCTTCACTTGGTTCACGATTTTGGAAGTGAATGACATGCATGAACATGTTTCATGGAAACGTCGTACAAACAAGTGTGATTTCCTCCTGAACACAAAGAATTACAGTATAGAAACTTCTGTACGACACTTATCCTAAAGAAGTGCACTTACAACATTTGACTCTGAGTCCTAATCACTTGGTTAACAATTTTGTAAAATCATGGCCTGTGTGAACAGGTGCCATGGAAATGTCACAAAACAAGTATGATTTTCTCCTGAACGCAAATGTTACAGTATACAAACTTCTGTAGGATACTTATCCCTAAGGGGTGCACTTCCAGCATTTGACTCGGAATCCTCCTCACTTGGTTCACTATTTTGGCAATTCATGGCCTGCGTGAACATGTTCCATGCAAATGTCACAAAACAGGTATTATTTTCTCCTGAACGCAAATGTTACAGTATACAAACTTCTGTAGGATACTTATCCCTAAGATGTGCACTCCTACATTTGATTCTGAATCCTCCGCACTTGGATCACTATTTTGGAAATCAACTCCTGCATGAATAGATTCCATGGACACGTCGCAAAACAGGTGTGATTTTCTGCAGACAAAAGAGGTACAGTACGGAAACTTCTGTAGGATACTTACCACTAAGAAGTGCACTTCCAACATTTGATTCTGAGTCCTCCTAACTTGGTTCTCTATTTTGGAAAGTCTAAGCCTGCGTGAACATGTTCCAGGGAAACATTGCAAACAAATGTGATAATTCCTGAACACCAACAATGTCAGTATAGAAACTTTGGTGGGATACTTACCGCTAAAAAGAAGAGTACTTGCAACATTTGACTCTGAGTCCTTCTCTCTTGGTTCACTATTTAGGAATATCATGGCTTGCGTCTAATTGTTCCATTGACTGTCGCACAACAAGTGTGACTTTCTCCTGATCACAAAGATTTACAGTATAGAAACTTCTGTAGGATACGTATCCCAAAGAAGTGCACTTGCAACATTTGACTCTGAGTCATCCTCACTTGGTTAACTATTTTGGAAAAATCATGGCCTGCTTCAACATGTTCCATGGAAATGTGGCACAACAACTGTCATTTTCTCCTGAACACAAAGAGATACAGTATAGGGACTTCCATAGGACACTTACTGGTAAGAAGAGCACGTGCAATATTTGACCCTAAAACCGCCTCACTTGGTTCACTATTTTCGAAAATCATGGCCTGTGTGACCATGTTATATGCAAATGTCGCAAAACAAGTATGATCTTCTCCTGAAACACAAAGTGTTACAGTATAGAATCTTCTGTAGGATACATATCCCTAAGAAGTGCACTTTCAACATTTGACACTCAGTCCTCCTCTATTATTTCATCATTTTGGAAAATCAAGGCCTACCTGAACATATTCCATGAAAACGCCACAAACCAGTGTGATTTTCTCCTGAACATAAAAAGTTACCACATATGAAGATCTACAGGATTCTTATCACTGAGAAGTGAAGGTGAAACATGTGAATTTGACGCTTCCTCACATGGTCACTATTTTCAAGCTCATTACAGGCCTGCACATAGTTGGTAGAATCAGCACAAAACGAATGTTGTTTTACCCAGAACACAAAGTTTTAGCGTCTAGAAACCTGTGTAGGATACTTGTCCCAAAGAAGTGCACATGCTACATATGACTGTGAGTCCTCTTCACTTGGTTCACGATTTTGGAAGAAAATGACATGCATGAACATGTTTCATGGAAACGTCGTACAACATGTGTGATTTCCTCCTCAACACAAAGATTTACAGTATAGAAACTTCTGTAGGACTCTTATCCTAAATAAGTGCACTTGCAACATTTGACTCAGAGTGCTCCTCACTTGGTACACTATTTTGTAAAATCATGGCCTGTGTTAACAGGTGCCATGGAAATGTCACAAAACAAGTATGATTTTTCTCCTGAACGCAAATGTTAAATATAGAAACTTCTGTAGGATACTTATCCCTAAGTGGTGCACTTCCAGTATTTGACTCTGAATCCTCCTCACTTGGTTCACTATTTTGGAAATTCATGGCCTGCGTGAACATGTTCCATGCAAATGTCACAAAAAAGTATGATTTTCTCCTGACGCAAATGTTACAGTATAGAAACTTCTCTAAGATATTTATCTTCAAGAAGTGCACTTCCACATTTGATTCTGAATCCTCCACACTTGGTCACTATTTTGGAAATATCTCCTGCATTGAATAGGTTCCATGGAAACTTCACAAACACAGTGTGATTTCTGCGGCAAAACAATGAGGTACACATCGAAACTT
>JALPQD010000851.1:0-86701 GCA_023101885.1 Typhlomys cinereus | reverse complement strand
TCATAATTGTTTTGCCACGTTTGCATATAACATGTTCACGCATTCCATGATTTTCCAAAATAGTGAACCAAGTGAGGAGAATTCAGAGTGAAATATTTCATGTGCACTTCTTACCTAAGTGTCCTATGGAAGTTCTTATACTGTAACTCTTTGTGTTCAGGAGAAAGTAACATTTGTTGTGCCACATTTCCATGGAACATGTTGAAGAGGCCATGATTTTTCCAAAATAGTTAACCAAGTGAGGATGACTCAGAGTCAAATGTTGCAAGTGCACTTCGTTGGGATACGTATCCTACAGAAGTTTCTATACTGTAACTCTTTGTGATCAGGAGAAAGTCACACTTGTTGTTCGACAGTCAATGCAACATTTACACACAAGCCATGATATTCCAAAATAGTGAACCAAGAGAGAAGGACTCAGAGTCAAATGTTGCAAGTGCACTTCTTAGTGGTAAGTATCCTACAGAAGTTTCAATACTATACCTCTTTGTGTTCTGCAGAAAATCAAGCTTGTTTTGCTATGTTTCCATGGAAATTATTCATGCAGGATATGATTTCCAAAAGAAAACCAAGTGCGGAGGATTGAGAATCAAATGTAGGAAGCGCACTTCTTGGGGATAAGTATCCTAGAGAAGTTTCTGCACTGTAACATTTGCCTTCAGGAGAAAATCATACTTGTTTTGTGACATTTGCATGGAACAAGTTCACGCAGGACATGAATTGCCAAAATAGTGAACCAAGTGAGGAGGCTTCAGAGTCAAATGCTGGAAGTGCACCTCTTAGTGATAAGTATCCTATACAAGTTTGTATACTGTAACATTTGCGTTCAGAAGAAAATCATACTTTTTTTTGACATTTGCATGGCACATGTTCACACAGGCCATGATTTTCCAAAATAGTGAACCAAGTGAGGAGGACTCTGAGTCAAATTTTGAAGTGCATCACAATCCTGAACATTTATGCACCCTATGGGCCCCTCCACATTCATTAAGGAAACCCTACAGCGTCTAAAGCAAGAAATCAACCCCCAAACGATAATTCTTGGGGACTTCAACACCGCCCTCTCAACATGGGATAGATCAACAGATCAAAAGCTTAACAGAGACACTTTGGAACATAATCAAACCCTTAAGAAGTATACCTTATAGATCTCTATCGAACTTTTCACCCACGTACCAAAGAATACACATTTTTCTCAGCAGCACACGGAAGTTTTTCCAAAATAGATCACATATTGGGCCACAAAACGAATCTACACATATACAAAAAAGTTGAAATTCTAACCTGTGCCCTATCAGACCACCACGGCCTAAAGCTTGACATCCACAACACAACAAACAAGAGAAAATACACTAACTCCTGGAAACTTAACAATATGATGCTGAATGAGAACTGGATTCAGGAAGAACTAAGAGGAAATTCAAGATTTCCTGAAAGTGAAGGATCACGAAAATACAACTTACCAAAATCTCTGGGACACAATGAAAGCAGTTCTAAGAGGTAAGTTCATAGCTCTTGCCTACATCAAAAAAATGGAAACATCAGAAATAAAAACTTAACGATGCAGCTTAAGGCTTTAGAGAAACTTGAGCAATCTGATCCCAAAAGTAGTAGAAGAGAGGAGATTTGCAAAATAAGGGGAGAAATATCTGAAATCGAGACTAAGAAAATGATAGAAAAAATCAACCAGTCAAAAAGCTGGTTCTTTGAAAAAATCAATAAGATAGATACACCCCTAGCTAAATTAACCAAAAGCAAGAGAGAGAAAACCCAAATTAACAAAATTAGAAATGAACACGGAGTAATCACTACTGATACCCAAGAAATCCAGAGAATTATAACATCATATTTCAAAAACTTATACTCTGTGAATTTTGCCAACACACAAGAGATGGATGAATTTCTAAGTAAACACATCTTACCTTAAATTGGATCAGGAAATGTGAATTACTTAAATGGCCCTATAACATATAAGGAAATTGAAGAAGTTAATCTCAAATCTTCCCACCAAAAAATGTCCTGACCAGATGGATTCAGCTCAGAATTCTACCAGACATTTAAGGAGTCAATAACACCAATATCCTTAAAACTGTTCCATCAAATAGCAAAGGAAGGAACACTACCAAATTCCTTCTATGAAGCTAATATCGTCTAATCCCAAAACCTAATAAAGATTTACTTAAAAAAGAAAACTATAGGCCGATCTCCCTGATGAACACAGACGCAAAGATTCTCAACAAAGTCTTAGCAAATTGGATTCAAAAAACATATCAAAAGATCATTCACAGGGACCAAGTAGGCTTCATTCCCCGGCACACAAGGTTGGTTCAACATACGCAAATCAATAAATGTAATTCATCATGTAAAACCAGTCCAAAGTCCAAGACCACATGATACTCTCGATAGATGCAGAAAAAGCCTTGACAAGATCCAACAGCCTTTTATGATCAAAACGCTAGAGACAATAGGAATGGAAGGAAAATTTATCAATATAATAAAGCTGTATACAACAAGCCCCACAGCAAGGATTATGCTCAATGGGAACAATTGGAAGCATTCCCACTTCGATCAGGAACTAGACAAGGCTGTCCACTCTCACCACTTCTATTCAATATTGTACTTGAAGTCTTAGCTGAAGCCATAAGACAAGAAAGGGACATAAAAGGGTTTCAAATCTGCAAGGAAGAAGTCAAGCTATCACTATTTGCAGATGACATGATCTTATACCTGAGTGTCCAAAAACTCCACCAGGAAGCTCCTAGGAACTAATTGAGAAGTTCAGCAGGGTGGCAGGATACAAAATAAATGTGCAAAAATCAGAGGCCTTCCTATAGGCCCAGAATGAAAAGAAGTGAAAAAGCCTGAGAAGAAACAATCCCATTACTATAGCCCCTGAAAAAATGAAATACCTTGGTATAAACCTAACCAAGGAGGTAAAAGATCTTTACAATGAAAATTTTGAAACCCTAAAGAAAGAAACTGCTGAAGTCATCAGAAGGTGGAAAGACCTCCCATGCTCCTGGATTGGCAGAATCAACATCGTAAAAATGACCATCCTACCTAAGGCAATATACAAATACAATGCTATACCAATTAAAATCACAAAGCAATTCTTTAAAGAAGTTGACCAATTAATCTCAAAATTCATATGGAGGCACAAAAGACCTAGGATAGCAAAGACAATCCTGAATAACAAAAACACTGCTGGAGGTATTACCATACAGAACCTTAGTCTATACTACAAATCCATCGTTATTAAAAACAGCCTGGTACGGGCTCCAAAATAGACCCACAGATCAATGGATAATGGATTGAGGACCCAGATATAAGCCCACAAAAATACAGCCATTTGATCTTCGACAAAGTGGCCCAAAAAATCCAATGGAAAAGGAACAGCATCTTCAACAAATGGTGCTCTCAAAACTGGATCTCAACATGCAGAAGATTAAAGCTGGACCGGTACTTGTCACCATGTACAAGACTTAATTCCAAATGGATCATGAACCTTGATATCAGGCCAGAGACTATAAAAATCATAACTGAACGGATAGGGAACTCCCTTGAGCTGATTGGGCTAGGCCAACAGTTCCTAAACAGACATCCAAAGGCACAGGTCACTGCAACCAACTCTCAACAGTTGGGATTTTGTGAAATTAAAGAGCTTCTGTTCAGATAAAGAGATTGTCACACGAGCTCAAAGGCACCCACAGAATGGTAGAAAATCTTCACTAACCACATATCTGATAGAGCTCTACTGTCCAGAGTGCACAAAGAACTTAGAAAATTAAATACCAAGGAAACCAGTGGCCCAATTAAAAAATGGGCTCTGGAACGTAAAAGATATTTACCAGAGATGAAATTAAAATGTCTAACAAATATCTTAAAAAATGCTCCACTTCCTCGCCATCAGGGAAATGCAAATCAAAACCTCCCTGAGATTTCATCTCACCCCAGTCAGGATGGCAAAAATCCACAATACAAACAACAACAAATGCTGGAGAGGATGTGGAGAGAGGAGAACTCTGTTACATTGCTGGTGGGAATGCAGGCTCATACAGCCATTCTGGCGAGCCGTCTGGAGATTCTTAAAGAAATTAAAAATTGAAATGCTGTTCCACTATTGGGAATAACCCCCCATGCAGCAGAGGTTCGCCTCGATAGCACCAGCACGACTATGTTCATAGCAGCACTGTTTACAATAGCAAAGTCATGGAATCAACCTAAATGTCCAACAGTTGACGAGTGGATAAAGAAACTGTGGTACATCTATACAATGGAGTACTACTCAGCCATCAAAAATGATGAATTACTGGAATTTGCCGGGAAATGGATGTCATTAGAAACACTTATATTAAGTGAAGTATCTCAATCCCAAGAAAGTTAACCGCTGTATGTATTCCTAATACTTGGCTCCTAGTACCAAACTCACCCAGCCCACATTGAGACACTCAAGGGTAAACCTATGTAATACAGTAATTGCAAGGATTGTGAACAGGAGGGATGGGGTTGGAGGCCACACCAGTCACAAAGAGAGAGGGGACCATGTTACAGCAGAGAAAATCGACCTCCAAGGAATGCAAGTAAGTAAAGTGACACCTGGTTAAGTTCACAGACGTTCGTTCCTGATCATGTACAACTGAGGGGGTATGATCTCACCAGAAGGGGAGGGCATATAGTCTGGCAGATGAAAAGAGATCATTTTGCAAATGGGTGACTGATCCCTCCCTCACCGAGGTTTCCTGCTTTGATTACATCTACCCTTGAATGTGCTATTATAACAAGACTCCAGTTTAACAGTTTTTTGTCTCTGACCAGGGGGTGACATACAGTGCCCATCAGGATGGAGTGAAGGGCATTGCAGGAGCAGCAAAACTGCAAAAGAAAATCAACAAACCACAATCCAGAACTTCAGAGACTCTATATCATCCACATAGAACTAAGCCAGCCTAATCTCCCCCCATCCTGAAACTGAGGGATATCTGTGGAAGAGGGGTCGGTAAGATTGTAAGAGCAACAGGATGGGGGGGAGCAATGATTTGAAGAGTCTCCACACTAGATAGGGCTGAAGCAATGATATTAGGACTTTGCATGCCCTGCGCCATGTCCGTCACACTATTGACCTTACAAAGTCTAACATCGGCTGAAGGCACCAAGATCCTTGGAGGCAAGGGATTGATGGGCACAGCACTGTTCCTATGCTTAAGGGGAACACGAGAAAGGGTTTAGGGAAATGCCACTGGGTCCTTTTATGTCATCAGATAGGAGGACCAAGAGGAGAGTTAGGCATACACAATTAAGGACTCTCTGGGAATTGGGGGGAGGCACTGGGAAATGGGGAGAGACAGAGGGGGAGCAGGGGGTTGCGGGGCAGGAGGGGGGGGAGGGAACTGGTCTACCTATTAAGTTTGTATGAGCAGAAATAATAATAAAAAATGTTAAAAAATGTTGCAAGTGCACTTCTTTAGGATATGTGTCGTACAGAATTTTCTATACTGTAACTCTTTGTGTTCAGGAGGAAATCACACTTGTTTTACGATGTTTCCATGAAACATGTTCATGCATGTCATTCCCTTCCAAAATCGTGAACCAAGTGAGGTGGACTCACAGTCATATGTAGCATGTGCACTTCTTTGGGACAAGTATCCTACACGGGTTTCTAGACGGTAAAACTTTGTGTTCTGCAGAAAACAAAATTCGTTTTGGGCTGATTCCTCCAACTATGTTCAGGCCTCTAATGAATTGAAAATAGTGACCAAGTGAGGAAGCGTCGAATTCACATTTCACTTTCACTTCTCACTGATAAGAAACCTGTAGATGTTCATATGTTGTAACTTTTTATGTTCAGGAGAAAATCACACTGTTTTTGTGACGTTTTCATGGAATATGTTCACGCAGGCCATGATTTTCCAAAATGGTGAACCAAGTGAGGAGGACTGTGAGTCAAATGTTGGAAGTGTACTTCTTAGGGATAAGTATCCTACAGAAGATTCTATGCTGTAACACTCTGTGTTCAAGAGAAGATCATATTTGTTTTGTGACATTTGCATATAACATGTTCACGCAGGCCATGATTTTCCAAAACCGTGAACCATGTGAGGAGGGTTCAGATTCAAATATTGTACGTGCACATCTTACCGGTGAGTGTCCAACGGAAGTTCCTACACTGTAACTCTTTGTGTTCAGGAGAAAATAACAGTTGTTGTGCCACATTTCCATGGAACATTTTGAAGCAGGCCATGATTTTTCCAAAATGGTTACGAAATGAGGATGACTCAGAGTCAAATGATGCAAGTGCTCTTCGTTGGGACATGTATGCTACAGAAGTTTCTCTACTGGAACTCTTTGTGATTAGGAGAAATCATACTTGTTGTGCGACAGTCAGTAGATCATTTACACGCTAGCCATGATATTCCAAAATAGTGAACCAAGAGAGAAGGACTCAGACTCAAATGTTGCAAGTGCTCTTCTTCTTAGTGTTAAGTATCCCACCAAAGGTTCTATAATGTCGTTCTTTGTGTTCAGGAGAGAATCACACTTGTTTTGCAATGTTTCCCTGGAACATGTTCACGCAGGTTACGATTTCCCAAAATTGTGAACCAAGTGGGGAGGACTGAAAGTCAAATGTTGGAAGTGCACTTCTTAGTTGTAAGTATCCTACAGAAGGTTCGATACTGTACCTCTTTGTGTTCTGCAGAAAATCACACTTGTTTTGCGACTTTTCCATGGAACCTATTCATGCAGGGTATGATTTCCAAAATAGTGAACCAAGTGCGGAGGATTCAGACGTGCACTTCTTGGGGATAAGTATCCTAGATAAGTTTCCTAGAGAAGTTTCTACACTGTAACATTTGCGTTCAGGAGAAACTCATACTTGTCTTGTGACATTTGCATGGAACATGTACACTCAGGCCATGAAGTTCCAAAATAGTGAACCACGTGTGGAGGATTCAGAGTCAAATGCTGGAAATGCACCTCGTAGGGAGAAGTATCCTACAGAAGTTTGTATACTGTAACATTTGCATTAAGGAGAAAAATCATACTTGTTTTGTTACATTTGCATGGTACATGTTCGCACAGGCCATGATTTTACAAAATAGTGAGCCACGTGAGGAGTTCTCTGAGTCAAGTGTTGCAAGTGCACTTCTTTAGGATAAGTGTCGTACAGAAGTTTCTATACGGTAACTCTGTGTTCAGGAGGAAATCACACTTGTTCTACGACGTTTTCATAAAACATGTTCATGCATATCATTCCCTTCCAAAAACGTGAACCAAGTTAAGAGGACTCACTGTCATATGTAACATGTGCACTTCTTTGGGACAAGTATCCTACACAGGTTTCTAGACGGTAAAACTTTGTGTTCTGGTGAAAACAACATTCGTTTTGTGATGATTCTACCAACTATGTCCAGGCCTGCAATGAGCTCGAAAATAGTGACCAAGTGAGGAAGCGTCTAATTCACATGTTTCACTTTGACTTCTCCCTGATAAGAATCCTGTAGATGTTCATAGGTTGTAAATTTTTATGTTCAGAGGAAATCACACTTGTTTTGTGACGTTTCCATGGAATATGTTCATGCAGGCCTTGATTTTCCATAATGGTGAACCAAGTGAGGAGGACTGAGAGTCAAATGTTAAAAGTGCACTTCTTAGGGATAAGTATCCTACAGAAGATTCTGTACTGTAACACTTTGTGCTCTGGAGAAGATCATACTTGTTTTGTGACATTTGCATATAACATGTTCACTCAGGCCATGATTTTCGAAAATAGTGAACCAAGTGAGGAGGGTTCAGAGTCAAATATTGCACTTGCACTTCTTATCTGTAAGTGTCCAACGGAAGTACATATACTGTAACTCTTTGTGTTCAGGAGAAAATAACTTTTGTTGTGCCACATTTCCATGGAAAATGTTGAAGCAGGCCATGATTTTTCCAAAATAGTTAACCCAGTGACGATGACTCAGAGTCAAATGAAGCAAGTGCTCTTCGTTGGGACATGTATGCTACAGAAGTTTCTATACTGGAACTCTTTGTGATTAGGAGAAATCATACTTGTTGTGTGACAGTCAATAGATCATTTACACGCTAGCCATGATATTCCAAAATAGTGAACCAAGAGAGAAGGAGTCAGAGTCAAATGGCGCAAGTGCTCTTCTTCTTAGTGGTAATTATCCCACCTAAGTTTCTGTACTGTCTTTCTTTGTGCTCAGGAGAGTATCACATTTGTATTGCAATGTTTCCCTGGAACATGTTCACGCAGATATGATTTTCCAAAATAGTGAATCAAGTGAGGAAGACTCAGAGTGAAATGTTGGAAGTGCACTTCTTAGTGTTAAGTATCCTACAGAAGTTTCGATACTGTACCTCTTTGTGTCCTGCATAAAATCCCACTTGTTTTGCGACGTTTCCATGGAACCTATTCATGTAGGAGATGATTTCCTAAATAGTGAACCATGTGCGGAGGATTTAGAATCAAATGTAGGAAGTGCACTTCTTGGGGATAAGTATCCTAGAGAAGTTTCTACACTGTAACATTTGCATTCAGGAGAATATCATACTTGTTTTGTGTCAATTGCATGGAACATGTTCACGCAGGCTATGAATTTCCAAAATAGTGAACCAAGAGAAGAGGATTCAGAGTCAAATTGTGGAAGTGCACCTCTTAGGGAGAAGTATCCTACAGAATTTTGTATACAGTAACATTTGCCTTCAAGAGAAAATCATACTTGTTTTGTGTCATTTGCATGGCACATATTCACACAGGCCATGATTTTACAAAATAGTGAACCAAATGAGGAGGACTCTGAGTCAAATGTTGCAAGTGCACTTCTTTAGCATAAGTGTCCTACAGACATTTCTATACTGTAACTCTTTGTGTTCAAGAGGAAATCGCACTTGTTGTACGACGTATCCATGAAACATGTTCATGCATCCAAAATCGTGAGCCAAGTGAAGAGGACTCACAGTCATACCTAGCATGTGCACTTCTTTGCGATAAGTATCCTACACTGGTTTCTAGACGGTAAAACTTTGTGTTCTGGAGAAAACAACATTGGTTTTGGGCTGATTCTACCAACTATGTTCAGGCCTCTAATGAACTTGAAAATAGTGACCAAGTGAGGAAGTGTCAAATTCACGTTTCACTTTCACTTCTCAGTGATAAGAATAATGTAGATGTTCATATGTTGTAACTTTTTATGTTCAGGAGAAAATCACACTGGTTTTGTGACGTTTTCATGGAATATGTTCACGCAGGCCATGATTTTCCAAAATGGTGAACCAAGAGAGAAGGACTCAGAGTCAAATGCTGCAAGTGCTCTTATTCTTAGTGTTAGGTATCCCGCCAAAGTTTCTATAATGTCGTTCTTTGTGTTCAGGAGAGTATCACACTTGTTTTGCAATGTTTCCCTGGAACATGTTCACGCAGGCTATGAATTTCCAAAATTGTGAACCAAGTGCGGAGGACTCAGAGTCAAATATTGGAAGTGCACGTCTTAGTTGTAAGTATCCTACAGAAGGTTCAATACTCTACGTCTTTGTGTTCTGCAGAAAATCACACTTGTTTTGCGACATTTCCATGGAACTTATTCATGCAGGGTATGATTTCCAAAATAGTGAGCCAAGTGAGGAGGATTCAGAAGTGCACTGGCAGGGGAGATACCATGATCACGAAGGTGGATTTCCCAGGGCGAGGCTTATCCATTGCACTCAGGATGTGCTGACCCCTGCGATTTCCCCAAATGTGGGAAACTCGTCTGCATAATTTGTGTTAGTGGGGGACTGCGTTCGCGCTCTCCCCTGTAAAAAAAAAAAAAAACAGAAGTGCACTTCTTGGGGATAAGTATCCTAGATAAGTTTCCTAGAGAAGTTTCTACACTGTAACATTTGCGTTCAGGAGAAACTCATACTTGACTTGTTACATTTGCATGGAACATGTACACTCAGGCCATGAATTTCCAAAATAGTGAACCACATGTGGAGGATTCAGAGTCAAATGCTGGAAGTCCACTTCTTTGGGAGAAGTATCCTACAGAAGTTTGTATACTGTAACATTTGCATTCAGGAGAAAATCATACTTGTTTTGTTAAATTAGCATGGCACATGTTTACACAGGCCATGATTTTACAAAATAGTGAGCCAAGTGAGGAGGACTCTGAGTCAAATGTTGCAAGTGCACTTCTTTAGGATAAGTGTCGTACAGAAGTTTCTACACTGTAACTCTTTGTGTTCAGGAGGAAATCACACTTGTTGTACGACGTTTCCATGAAACATGTTCATGCATGTCATTCCCTACCAAAAGTATGAACCAAGTGAGGAGGACTCACAGTCATATGTAGCATGTGCAGTTCTTTGGGATAAGTATCCTACACAGGTTTCTAGATTGTAAAACTTTGTGTTCTGGAGAAAACAACATTCGTTTTTTGGTGATTCTACCAACTATGTTCAGGCCTGTAATGAGCTTGAAAATTGTGACCAAGTGAGGAAGCGTCAAATTCACATGTTTCACTTCCACTTCTCAGTGAAAAGAATCCTGTAAATGTTCATACATTGTAACTTTTTATGTTCAGGAGGAAATCACACTGGTTTTGTGATGTTTTCATGGAATATGATCAAGCAGGCTTTGATTTTCCAAAAGAGTGAACCGAGTGAGGAAGATTGAGAGGCAAATGTTGGAAGTGCACTTCTTAGGGACAAGTATTCTAGAGAATGTTCTATACTGTAACACTTTGTGTTCAGGAGAAGATCACACTTGTTTTGCGCCATTTGCATAAAACATGTTCACGCAGGCCATGATTTTCCAAAATAGTGAACCAAGTGAGGAGGGTTCAAAGTCAAATATTGCACGTGCACTTCTTACCGGTAAGTATCCTACGGAACTTCCTATAGTGCAACTCTTTGTGTTCAGGAGAAAGTAACATTTGTTGTGCTACTTTTCCATGGAACATGTTGAAGCAGGCCATGATTTTTCCAAAATAGTTAACCAAGTGAGGATGACTCAGAGTCAAATGTTGCAAGTGTAGTTCGTTGGGACACGTATCCTACAGAAGTTTCTATACTGTAACTCTTTGTGATCAGGAGAAAGTCACACTTGTGTGCGAGTCAATAGAACATTTACACGCAAGCCATGATATTCCAAAATAGTGAACCAAGAGAGAATGACTCAGAGTCAAATGTTGCAAGTGTTCTTCTTAGCGGTAAGTATCCCACAAAAGTTTCTATACTGTAATTCTTTGTGTTCAGGAGAGTATCACACTTGTTTTGGAATGCTTCCATGGAACATGTACACGCAGGCTATGACTTTCCAAAATAGTGAACCAAGTGAGGAGGACTCAGAGTCAAAGTTGGAAGTGCACTTCTTAGTGGTAAGTATCCTACAGAAGTTTCGATACTGTACCTCTTTTTTTCCTGCATAAGATCACACTTGTTTGGCGACATTTCCATGGAGCCTATTCATGCAGGAGATGATTTCCAAAATAGTGAACCAAGTGTGGAGGTTTCAGAATCAAATATAGGAAGTGCACTTCTTCGGGATAAGTATCCTAGAGTCATTTCTACACTGTAACATTTGCGTTCAGGAGAAAAGCATCCTTGTTTTGTGACATTTGCATGGAACATGTTCACGTGGGCCATGAATTTCCAAAATAGTGAACCAAGTGAGGAGGATTCAGAGTCTAATGCTGGAAGTGCACCTCTTAGCGATAAGTATCCTACAGAAGTTTCTATACTGTAACATTTGCATTCTCGAGAAAATCATACTTGTTTTGTGACATTTGCATGGCACATGTTCACACAGGCCATGATTTTCCAAAATAGAGATCCAAGTGAGGAGGACGCTGAGTCAAATGATGCAAGTGCACTTTTTTAGGATAAGTGTCATTACAGAAGTTTCTATACTGTAACTCTTTGTGTTCAGGAGAAAATAACAGTTGTTGTGCCACATTTACATGGAACATGTTAAAGCAGGCCTTGATTTTCCAAAAGAGTGAACCAAGTGAGGAAGACTGAGAGTCAAATGTTGGAAGTGCACTTCTTAGGGATAAGTATCCTACAGAGGATTCTGTACTGTAACAATTTGTGTTCAGGAGAAGATCACACTTGTTTTGCGACATTTGCATTTAACATGTTGAGGCAGGCCATGATTTTCCAAAATAGTGAACCAAGTGAGGGGAGTTCAGAGTCAAATATTGCACGTGCACTTCTTACTGGTAAGTATGCTACGGAAGTTCCTATAGTGTAACTCTTTGTGTTCAGGAGAAAGTAACATTTGTTGTGCCACATTTCCCTGGAACATGTTGAAGCAGGCCATGATTTTTCCAAAATAGTTAACCCAGTGAGGATGACTCAGAGTCAAATGTTGCAAGTGCACTTCGTTCGGATATGTATCCTACAGAAGTTTCTATACTATAACTCTGTGTGATCAGGAAAAAGTTACACTTGTTGTGCGACAGTCAATGGAACATTTACACGCAAGCCAAGATATTCCAAAATAATGAACCAGAGAGAAGGACTCAGAGTCAAATGTTGCAAGTGTTCTTCTTAGCGGTAAGTACCCCACCAAAGTTTCTATACTGTAATTCTTTGTGTTCAGGAGAGTATCACACTTGTTTTGGAATGCTTCCCTGGAACGTGTTCACGCAGGTATGATTTTCCAAAATAGTGAATCAAGTGAGGAAGACTCAGAGTCAAATGTTGGAAGTGCACTTCTTAGTGGTAAGTATCCTACAGAAGTTTCGATACTGTACCTCTTTGTGTCCTGCATAAAATCCCACTTGTTTTGCGACGTTTCCATGGAACCTATTCATGTAGGAGATGATGTCCTAAATAGTGAACCATGTGCGGAGGATTCAGAATCAAATGTAGGAAGTGCACTTCTTGGGGATAAGTATCCTAGAGAAGTTTCTACACTGTAACATTTGCATTCAGGAGAATATCATACTTGTTTTGTGACAATTGCATGGAACATGTTCATGCAGGCCATGAATTTCCAAAATAGTGAACCAAGAGAAGAGGATTCAGTGTCAAATGGTGGAAGTGCACCTCTTAGGGAGAAGTATCCTGCAGAATTTTGTATACAGTAACATTTACGTTCAGGAGAAATTCATACTTGTTTTGTGACATTTGCATGGCACATATTCACACAGGCCATGATTTTACAAAATAGTGAACCAAGTGAGGAGGACTCTGAGTCAAATGTTGCAAGTGCACTTCTTTAGCATAAGTGTCGTACAGAAGTTTCTATACTGTAACTCTTTGTGTTCAAGAGGAAATCACACTTGTTGTACGACGTATCCATGAAACATGTTCATGCATCCAAAATAGTGAACCAAGTGAAGAGGACTCACAGTCATACCTAGCATGTGCACTTCTTTGAGATAAGTATCCTACACTGGTTTCTAGACGGTAAAACTTTGTGTTCTGTAGAAAACAACATTAGTTTTGGGCTGATTCTACCAACTATGTTCAGGCCTCTAATGAATTGAAAATAGTGACCAAGGGAGGAAGCGTCAAATTCACGTTTCACTTTCACTTCTCACTGATAAGACACCTGTAGATGTTCATATGTTGTAACTTTTTATGTTCAGGAGAAAATCACACTGTTTTTGTGACGTTTTCATGGAATATGTTCACGCAGGCCATGATTTTCCAAAATGGTGAACCAAGTGAGGAGGACTGTGAGTCAAATGTTGGAAGTGTACTTCTTAGGGATAAGTATCCTACAGAAGATTCTATGCTGTAACACTCTGTGTTCAAGAGAAGATCATATTTGTTTTGCGACATTTGCATATAACATGTTCACGCAGGCCATGATTTTCCAAAACAGTGAACCATGTGAGGAGGGTTCAGATTCAAATATTGCACGTGCACATCTTACCGGTAAGTGTCCAACGGAAGTTCCTATACTGTAACTCTTTGTGTTCAGGAGAAAATAACAGTTGTTGTGCCACATTTCCATGGAACATTTTGAAGCAGGCCATGATTTTTCCAAAATGGTTACGAAATGAGGATGTCTCAGAGTCAAATGATGCAAGTGCTCTTCGTTGGGACATGTATGCTACAGAAGTTTCTATACTGGAACTCTTTGTGATTAGGAGAAATCATACTTGTTATGTGACAGTCAATAGATCATTTACACGCTAGCCATGATATTCCAAAATAGTTAACCAAGAGAGAAGGAGTCAGAGTCAAATGGCGCAAGTGCTCTTCTTCTTAGTGGTAATTATCCCACCAAAGTTTCTGTACTGTCTTTCTTTGTGCTCAGGAGAGTATCACATTTGTATTGCAATGTTTCCCTGGAACATGTTCACGCAGGTATGATTTTCCAAAATAGTGAATCAAGTGAGGAGGACTCAGAGTCAAATGTTGGAAGTGCACTTCTTAGTGGTAAGTATCCTACAGAAGTTTCGATACTGTACCTCTTTGTGTCCTGCATAAAATCCCACTAGTTTTGCGACGTTTCCATGGAACCTATTCATGTAGGAGATGATTTCCTAAATAGTGAACCATGTGCGGAGGATTCAGAATCAAATGTAGGAAGTGCACTTCTTGGGGATAAGTATCCTAGAGAAGTTTCTACACTGTAACATTTGCATTCAGGAGAATATCATACTTGTTTTGTGACAATTGCATGGAACATGTTCACGCAGGCCATGAATTTCCAAAATAGTGAACCAAGAGAAGAGGTTTTAGGGTCAAATGGTGGAAGTGCACCTCTTAGGGAGAAGTATCCTACAGAATTTTGCATACAGTAACATTTGCCTTCAGGAGAAAATCATACTTGTTTTGTGACATTTGCATGGCACATATTCACACAGGCCATGATTTTACAAAATAGTGAACCAAATGAGGAGGACTCTGAGTCAAATGTTGCAAGTGCACTTCTTTAGCATAAGTGTCCTACAGACATTTCTATACTGTAACTCTTTGTGTTCAAGAGGAAATCGCACTTGTTGTACGACGTATCCATGAAACATGTTCATGCATCCAAAATCGTGAGCCAAGTGAAGAGGACTCACAGTCATACCTAGCATGTGCACTTCTTTGCGATAAGTATCCTACACTGGTTTCTAGACGGTAAAACTTTGTGTTCTGGAGAAAACAACATTGGTTTTTGGGCTGATTCTACCAACTATGTTCAGGCCTCTAATGAACTTGAAAATAGTGACCAAGTGAGGAAGTGTCAAATTCACGTTTCACTTTCACTTCTCAGTGATAAGAATAATGTAGATGTTCATATGTTGTAACTTTTTATGTTCAGGAGAAAATCACACTGGTTTTGTGACGTTTTCATGGAATATGTTCACGCAGGCCATGATTTTCCAAAATGGTGAACCAAGAGAGAAGGACTCAGAGTCAAATGCTGCAAGTGCTCTTATTCTTAGTGTTAGGTATCCCGCCAAAGTTTCTATAATGTCGTTCTTTGTGTTCAGGAGAGTATCACACTTGTTTTGCAATGTTTCCCTGGAACATGTTCACGCAGGCTATGAATTTCCAAAATTGTGAACCAAGTGCGGAGGATTCAGAGTGAAATATTGGAAGTGCACGTCTTAGTTGTAAGTATCCTACAGAAGGTTCAATAATCTACGTCTTTGTGTTCTGCAGAAAATCACACTTGTTTTGCGACATTTCCATGGAACTTATTCATGCAGGGTATGATTTCCAAAATAGTGAGCCAAGTGTGGAGGATTCAGAAGTGCACTGGCAGGGGAGATACCATGATCACGAAGGTGGTTTTCCCAGGGCGAGGCTTATCCATTGCACTCAGGATGTGCTGACCCCTGCGATTTCCCAAAATGTGGGAAACTCGACTGCATAATTTGTGTTAGTGGGGGACTGCGTTTGCGCTCTCCCCTGTAAAAAAAACAACAACAACAACAAAAAAAACAGAAGTGCACTTCTTGGGGATAAGTATCCTAGATAATTTTCCTAGAGAAGTTTCTACACTGTAACATTTGCATTCAGGAGAAACTCATACTTGTCTTGTTACATTTGCATGGGACATGTACACTCAGGCCATGAATTTCCAAAATAGTGAACCACATGTGGAGGATTCAGAGTCAAATGCTGGAAGTCCACTTCTTAGGGAGAAGTATCCTACAGAAGTTTGTATACTGTAACATTTGCATTCAGGAGAAAATCATACTTGT
Organism: Typhlomys cinereus; assembly: GCA_023101885.1. NCBI lineage: Eukaryota > Metazoa > Chordata > Mammalia > Rodentia > Platacanthomyidae > Typhlomys > Typhlomys cinereus. The sequence goes on along the minus strand of JALPQD010000851.1, from coordinate 70,559 downwards.
TTTGTTAAATTAGCATGGCACATGTTCACACAGGCCATGATTTTACAAAATAGTGAGCCAAGTGAGGAGGACTCTGAGTCAAATGTTGCAAGTGCACTTCTTTAGGATAAGTGTCGTACAGAAGTTTCTACACTGTAACTCTTTGTGTTCAGGAGGAAATCACACTTGTTGTACGACGTTTCCATGAAACATGTTCATGCATGTCATTCCCTTCCAAAAGTATGAACCAAGTGAAGAGGACTCACAGTCATATGTAGCATATGCAGTTCTTTGGGATAAGTATCCTACACAGGTTTCTAGATTGTAAAACTTTGTGTTCTGGAGAAAACAACATTCGTTTTTTGGTGATTCTACCAACTATGTTCAGGCCTGTAATGAGCTTGAAAATTGTGACCAAGTGAGGAAGCGTCAAATTCACATGTTTCACTTCCACTTCTCAGTGAAAAGAATCCTGTAAATGTTCATACATTGTAACTTTTTATGTTCAGGAGGAAATCACACTGGCTCTGTGATGTTTTCATGGAATATGATCAAGCAGGCTTTGATTTTCCAAAAGAGTGAACCGAGTGAGGAAGATTGAGAGGCAAATGTTGGAAGTGCACTTCTTAGGGACAAGTATTCTACAGAATGTTCTATACTGTAACACTTTGTGTTCAGGAGAAGATCACACTTGTTTTGCGCCATTTGCATAAAACATGTTCACGCAGGCCATGATTTTCCAAAATAGTGAACCAAGTGAGGAGGGTTCAAAGTCAAATATTGCACGTGCACTTCTTACCGGTAAGTATCCTACGGAACTTCCTATAGTGCAACTCTTTGTGTTCAGGAGAAAGTAACATTTGTTGTGCTACTTTTCCATGGAACATGTTGAAGCAGGCCATGATTTTTCCAAAATAGTTAACCACGTGAGGATGACTCAGAGTCAAATGTTGCAAGTGTAGTTCGTTGGGACACGTATCCTACAGAAGTTTCTATACTGTAACTCTTTGTGATCAGGAGAAAGTCACACTTGTGTGCGAGTCAATAGAACATTTACACGCAAGCCATGATATTCCAAAATAGTGAACCAAGAGAGAATGACTCAGAGTCAAATGTTGCAAGTGTTCTTCTTAGCGGTAAGTATCCCACAAAAGTTTCTATACTGTAATTCTTTGTGTTCAGGAGAGTATCACACTTGTTTTGGAATGCTTCCATGGAACATGTACACGCAGGCTATGACTTTCCAAAATAGTGAACCAAGTGAGGAGGACTCAGAGTCAAAAGTTGGAAGTGCACTTCTTAGTGGTAAGTATCCTACAGAAGTTTCGATACTGTACCTCTTTTTTTCCTGCATAAAATCACACTTGTTTGGCGACATTTCCATGGAGCCTATTCATGCAGGAGATGATTTCCAAAATAGTGAACCAAGTGTGGAGGTTTCAGAATCAAATATAGGAAGTGCACTTCTTCGGGATAAGTATCCTAGAGTCATTTCTACACTGTAACATTTGCGTTCAGGAGAAAAGCATCCTTGTTTTGTGACATTTGCATGGAACATGTTCACGTGGGCCATGAATTTCCAAAATAGTGAACCAAGTGAGGAGGATTCAGAGTCCAATGCTGGAAGTGCACCTCTTAGGGATAAGTATCCTACAGAAGTTTGTATACTGTAACATTTGCATTCTCGAGAAAATCATATTTGTTTTGTGACATTTGCATGTCACATGTTCACACAGGCCATGATTTTCCAAAATAGAGATCCAAGTGAGGAGGACGCTGAGTCAAGTGATGCAAGTGCACTTTTTTAGGATCAGTGTCGTTACAGAAGTTTCTATACTGTAACTCTTTGTGTTCAGGAGAAAATAACAGTTGTTGTGCCACATTTACATGGAACATGTTAAAGCAGGCCTTGATTTTCCAAAAGAGTGAACTAAGTGAGGAAGACTGAGAGTCAAATGTTGGAAGTGCACTTCTTAGGGATAAGTATCCTACAGAAGATTCTGTACTGTAACAATTTGTGTTCAGGAGAAGATCACACTTGTTTTGCGACATTTGCATTTAACATGTTGAGGCAGGCCATGATTTTCCAAAATAGTGAACCAAGTGAGGGGAGTTCAGAGTCAAATATTGCACGTGCACTTCTTACTGGTAAGTATGCTACGGAAGTTCCTATAGTGTAACTCTTTGTGTTCAGGAGAAAGTAACATTTGTTGTGCCACATTTCCCTGGAACATGTTGAAGCAGGCCATGATTTTTCCAAAATAGTTAACCCAGTGAGGATGACTCAGAGTCAAATGTTGCAAGTGCACTTCGTTCAGATATGTATCCTACAGAAGTTTCTATACTGTAACTCTGTGTGATCAGGAAAAAGTTACACTTGTTGTGCGACAGTCAATGGAACATTTACACGCAAGCCAAGATATTCCAAAATAATGAACCAGAGAGAAGGACTCAGAGTCAAATGTTGCAAGTGCTCTTCTTAGCGGTAAGTACCCCACCAAAGTTTCTATACTGTAATTCTTTGTGTTCAGGAGAGTATCACACTTGTTTTGGAATGCTTCCCTGGAACGTGTTCACGCAGGTATGATTTTCCAAAATAGTGAATCAAGTGAGGAGGACTCAGAGTCAAATGTTGGAAGTGCACTTCTTAGTGGTAAGTATCCTACAGAAGTTTCGAAACTGTACCTCTTTGTGTCCTGCATAAAATCCCACTAGTTTTGCGACGTTTCCATGGAACCTATTCATGTAGGAGATGATGTCCTAAATAGTGAACCATGTGCGGAGGATTCAGAATCAAATGTAGGAAGTGCACTTCTTGGGGATAAGTATCCTAGAGAAGTTTCTACACTGTAACATTTGCATTCAGGAGAATATCATACTTGTTTTGTGACAATTGCATGGAACATGTTCACGCAGGCCATGAATTTCCAAAATAGTGAACCAAGAGAAGAGGATTCAGTGTCAAATGGTGGAAGTGCACCTCTTAGGGAGAAGTATCCTACAGAATTTTGTATACAGTAACATTTACGTTCAGGAGAAATTCATACTTGTTTTGTGACATTTGCATGGCACATATTCACACAGGTCATGATTTTACAAAATAGTGAACCAAGTGAGGAGGACTCTTAGTCAAATGTTGCAAGTGCACTTCTTTAGCATAAGTGTCGTACAGAAGTTTCTATACTGTAACTCTTTGTGTTCAAGAGGAAATCGCACTTGTTGTACGACGTATCCATGAAACATGTTCATGCATCCAAAATCGTGAACCAAGTGAAGAGGACTCACAGTCATACCTAGCATGTGCACTTCTTTGCGATAAGTATCCTACACTGGTTTCTAGACAGTAAAACTTTGTGTTCTGGAGAAAACAACATTGGTTTTGGGCTGATTCTACCAACTATGTTCAGGCCTCTAATGAATTGAAAATAGTGACCAAGGGAGGAAGCGTCAAATTCACGTTTCACTTTCACTTCTCACTGATAAGACACCTGTAGATGTTCATATGTTGTAACTTTTTACGTTCAGGAGAAAATCACACTGTTTTTGTGACGTTTTCATGGAATATGTTCACGCAGGCCATGATTTTCCAAAATGGTGAACCAAGTGAGGAGGACTGTGAGTCAAATGTTGGAAGTGTACTTCTTAGGGATAAGTATCCTACAGAAGATTCTATGCTGTAACACTCTGTGTTCAAGAGAAGATCATATTTGTTTTGCGACATTTGCATATAACATGTTCACGCAGGCCATGATTTTCCAAAACAGTGAACCATGTGAGGAGGGTTCAGATTCAAATATTGCACGTGCACATCTTACCGGTAAGTGTCCAACGGAAGTTCCTATACTGTAACTCTTTGTGTTCAGGAGAAAATAACAGTTGTTGTGCCACATTTCCATGGAACATTTTGAAGCAGGCCACGATTTTTCCAAAATGGTTACGAAATGAGGATGACTCAGAGTCAAATGATGCAAATGCTCTTCGTTGGGACATGTATGCTACAGAAGTTTCTCTACTGGAACTCTTTGTGATTAGGAGAAATCATACTTGTTGTGCGACAGTCAATAAATCATTTACACGCTAGCCATGATATTCCAAAATAGTGAACCAAGAGAGAAGGACTCAGAGTCAAATGTTGCAAGTGCTCTTCTTCTTAGTGTTAAGTATCCCACCAAAGCTTCTATAATGTCGTTCTTTGTGTTCAGGAGAGAATCACACTTGTTTTGCAATGTTTCCCTGGAACATGTTCACGCAGGTTACGATTTCCCAAAATTGTGAACCAAGTGCGGAGGACTGAAAGTCAAATGTTGGAAGTGCACTTCTTAGTTGTAAGTATCCTACAGAAGGTTCGATACTGTACCTCTTTGTGTTCTGCAGAAAATCACACTTGTTTTGCGACTTTTCCATGGAACCTATTCATGCAGGGTATGATTTCCAAAAAAGTGAACCAAGTGCGGAAGATTCAGATGTGCACTTCTTGGGGATAAGTATCCTAGATAAGTTTCTTAGAGAAGTTTCTAACTGTAACATTTGCGTTCAGGAGAAACTCATTCTTGTCTTGTGACATCTGCATGGAAAATGTACACTCAGGCCATGAAGTTCCAAAATAGTGAATCACGTGTGGAGGATTCAGAGTCAAATGCTGGAAGTGCTCCTTTTAGGGAGAAGTATCCTACAGAAGTTTGTATACTGTAACATTTGCATTCAGGAGAAAATCATACTTGTTTTGTGACATTTGCATGGCACATGTTCACACAGGCCATGATTTTACAAAATAGTGAGCCACGTGAGGAGTTCTCTGAGTCAAGTGTTGCAAGTGCACTTCTTTAGGATAAGTGTCGTACAGAAGTTTCTATACCGTAACTCTGTGTTCAGGAGGAAATCACACTTGTTCTACGACGTTTCCATGAAACATGTTCATGCATGTCATTCCCTTCCAAAAACGTGAACCAAGTTAAGAGGACTCACTGTCATATGTAGCATGTGCACTTCTTTGGGACAAGTATCCTACACAGGTTTCTAGACGGTAAAACTTTGTGTTCTGGCGAAAACAACATTCGTTTTGTGCTGATTCTACCAACTATGTCCAGGCCTGCAATGAGCTCGAAAATAGTGACCAAGTGAGGAAGCGCTAATTAACATGTTTCACTTTGACTTCTCCCTGATAAGAATCCTGTAGATGTTCATAGGTTGTAAATTTTTATATTCAGAGGAAATCACACTTCTTTTGTGACGTTTCCATGGAATATGTTCATGCAGGCCTTGATTTTCCATAATGGTGAACCAAGTGAGGAGGACTGAGAGTCAAATGTTAGAAGTGCACTTCTTAGGGATAAGTATCCTACAGAAGTTTGTATACTGTAACATTTGCATTCTCGAGAAAATCATATTTGTTTTGTGACATTTGCATGGCACATGTTCACACAGGCCATGATTTTCCAAAATAGAGATCCAAGTGAGGAGGACGCTGAGTCAAATGATGCAAGTGCACTTTTTTAGGATCAGTGTCATTACAGAAGTTTCTATACTGTAACTCTTTGTGTTCAGGAGAAAATAACAGTTGTTGTGCCACATTTACATGGAACATGTTAAAGCAGGTCTTGATTTCCAAAAGAGTGAACCAAGTGAGGAAGACTGAGAGTCAAATGTTGGAAGTGCACTTCTTAGGGATAAGTATCCTACAGAAGATTCTGTACTGTAACAATTTGTGTTCAGGAGAAGATCACACTTGTTTTGCGACATTTGCATTTAACATGTTGAGGCAGGCCATGATTTTCCAAAATAGTGAACCAAGTGAGGGGAGTTCAGAGTCAAATATTGCACGTGCACTTCTTACTGGTAAGTATGCTACGGAAGTTCCTATAGTGTAACTCTTTGTGTTCAGGAGAAAGTAACATTTGTTGTGCCACATTTCCCTGGAACATGTTGAAGCAGGCCATGATTTTTCCAAAATAGTTAACCCAGTGAGGATGACTCAGAGTCAAATGTTGCAAGTGCACTTCGTTCGGATATGTATCCTACAGAAGTTTCTATACTGTAACTCTGTGTGATCAGGAAAAAGTTACACTTGTTGTGCGACAGTCAATGGAACATTTACACGCAAGCCAAGATATTCCAAAATAATGAACCAGAGAGGACTCAGAGTCAAATGTTGCAAGTGCTCTTCTTAGCGGTAAGTACCCCACCAAAGTTTCTATACTGTAATTCTTTGTGTTCGGGAGAGTATCACACTTGTTTTGGAATGCTTCCATGGAACATGTTCACACAGGCTATGACTTTCCAAAATAGTGAACCAAGGGAGGAGGACTCAGAGTCAAATGTTGGAAGTGCACTTCTTAGTGGTAAGTATCCTACAGAAGTTTCGATACTGTACCTCTTTGTGTTCTGCAAAAAATCACACTTGTTTTGAGACGTTTCCATGGAAACTATTCATGCAGGAGATGATTTCCGAAATAGTGAACCAAGTGTGAGGATTCAGAATCAAATATAGGAAGTGCACTTCTTGGGGATAAGTATCCTAGAGAAGTTTCTACACTGTAACATTTGCGTTCAGGAGAAAATCATCCTTGTTTTGTGACATTTGCATGGAACATGTTCACGTGGGCCATGATTTCCAAAATAGTGAACCAAGTGAGGAGGATTCAGAGTCAAATGCTGGAAGTGCACCTTGTAGGTATAAATATCCTACAGAAGTTTGTATACTGTTACAATTGCATTCAAGAGAAAATCATATTTGTTTTGTGACATTTGCATGGCACATGTTCTCACAGGCCATGATTTTCCAAAGTAGAAATCCAAGTGAGGAGGACCCTGAGTCAAATGATGCAAGTGCACTTTTTTAGGATAAGTGTCGTTACAGAAGTTTCTACACTGTAACTCTTTGTACTCAGGAGAAAATAACAGTTGTTGTGCCACATTTACATGGAACATGTTGAAGCAGGCCTTGATTTTCCAAAATAGTGAACCAAGTGAGGAGGACTCAGAGTCAAATGTTGGAAGTGCACTCCTTTAGGATAAGTGACGTTACAGAGGTTTCTATACTGTAACTCTTTGTGTTCAGGAGGAAATCACACTTGTTGTACGACATTTCCATGAAACATGTTCATGCATGACATTCCCTTCCAAAAGCGTTAACCAAGTGAAGTGGACTCACAGTCATATGTAGCATGTGCAGTTCTTTGGGATAAGTATCCTACACAGGTTTCGAGATGGTAAAACATTGTGTTCTGGAGAAAACAACATTCGTTTTGTGCTGATTCTACCAACTATGTTCAGGCCTGTAATGAGCTTGAAAATAGTGACCAAGTGTTTAAGCGTCAAATTCACATGTTTCACTTCCACTTCTCAGTGAAAAGAATCCTGTAGATGTTCATACGTTGTAACTTTATATGTTGAGGAAGAAATAACAATGGTTTTGTGACGTTTTCAAGGAATATGTTCACGCAGGCCTTGATTGTCCAAAAGAGTGAAACAAGTGAGGAAGACTGAGAGTCAAATGTTGGAAGTGCACTTCTTAGGGACAAGTATTCTACAGAAGATTCTATACTGTAACACTTTGTGTTCAGGAGAAGATCACACTTGTTTTGCACCATTTGCATAAAACATGTTCACGCAGACCAAGATTTTCCAAAATAGTGTACCAAGTGAGGAGAGTTCAAAGTCAAATATTGCACGTGCAGTTCTTACAGGTAAGTATCCTACAGATGTTCCTGTTCTGTAACTCTTTGTGTTCAGGAGAAAATAACAGTTCTTGTGCCACATTTCCATGGAACATGTTGAAGCAGGCCATGACTCTTCCTAAATAGTTAACCCAGTGAGTATGACTCAGAGTCAAATGTTGCAAGTGCACTTCGTTCGGATATGTATCCTACAGAAGTTTCTATACTATAACTCTGTGTGATCAGGAAAAAGTTACACTTGTTGTGCGACAGTCAATGGAACATTTACACGCAAGCCAAGATATTCCAAAATAATGAACCAGAGAGAAGGACTCAGAGTCAAATGTTGCAAGTGCTCTTCTTAGCGGTAAGTACCCCACCAAAGTTTCTATACTGTAATTCTTTGTGTTCGGGAGAGTATCACACTTGTTTTGGAATGCTTCCATGGAACATGTTCACACAGGCTATGACTTTCCAAAATAGTGAACCAAGGGAGGAGGACTCAGAGTCAAATGTTGGAAGTGCACTTCTTAGTGGTAAGTATCCTACAGAAGTTTCGATACTGTACCTCTTTGTGTTCTGCAAAAAATCACACTTGTTTTGAGACGTTTCCATGGAACCTATTCATACAGGAGATGGTTTCCAAAATAGTGAACCAAGTGTGAGGATTCAGAATCAAATATAGGAAGTGCACTTCTTGAGGATAAGTATCCTAGAGAAGTTTCTACACTGTAACATTTGCGTTCAGGAGAAAATCATACTTGTTTTGTGACATTTGCATGGAACATGTTCACGCGGGCCATGAATTTCCAAAATAGTGAACCAAGTGAGGAGGATTCAGAGTCAAATGCTGGAAGTGCACCTCTTAGGGATAAGTATCCTACAGAAGTTTGTATACTGTAACATTTGCATTCTCGAGAAAATCATACTTGTTTTGTGACATGTGCATGGCACATGTTCACACAGGTCATGATTTTCGAAAACAGAAATCCAAGTGAGGAGGACACTCAGTCAAATGATGCAAGTGCACTTTTTTAGGATAAGTGTCGTTACAAAAGTTCATATACTGTAACTCTTTGTGTTCAGGAGAAAATAACAGTTGATGTGCCACATTTCCATGGAATATGTTGAATCAGTCCATGATTTTTCCATAATAGTTAACCAAGTGAGGATGACTCAGAGTCAAATGTTGCAATTGCACTTTATTGGGATACGTAATCTTCAGAAGTTTCTATACTGTAACTCTTTGTGATTAGGAGGAAGTCACACTTGTTGTGTACAGTCAATGCAACATTTTCAACCTAGCCATGATATTCCAAAATAGTGAACGAAGAGAGAAGGACTCAGAGTCAAATGTTGCAATTGCTCTTCTTCTTAGCGGTAAGTATCCCACCAAAGTTTCAATACTGTCATTCTTGGTGTTCAGGAGAGTATCACACTTGTTTTGCGACGTTTCCATGGAACCTATTCATGCAGCAGATGATTTCCAAAATTGTGAACCAAGTGCGGAGGATTCAGAATCAAATGTAGGAAGTGCACTTCTTGGGGATAAGTATCCTAGAGAAGTTTCTACACTGTGACATTTGCTATCTGGAGAAAATCTTACTTGTTTTGTGACATTTCCATGGAACATGTTCACGCAGGCCATGAATTTCCAAAATAGTGAACCAAGTGAGGAGTACTCTGAGTCACATGTTGCAAGTGCACTTCTTTAGGATAAGTGTCGTACAGAAGGTTCTATACTGTAACTCTTTGTGTTCAGGAGGAAATACCACTTGTTGTATGATGTTTCCATGAAACATGTTCATGCATGTCATTCCCTTCCAATATCCTGAACCTAGTGAAGAGGACTCACAGTCATATTAGCACGTGTACTTCTTTAGGACAAGTATCCTACACAGGTTTCTAGACGGTAAAACATTGTGTTCTGGAGAAAACAACATTAGTTTTGTGCTGATTATACCAACTATGTTTAGGCCTGTAATGAGCATGAGAATAGTGACCAAGGGAGGAAGCGTCAAATTCACATGTTTCACTTTCACTTCTCAGTGATAAGAATCCTGTAGATGTTCATACGTTGTAACTTTTTATGTTTAAGAAGAAAATCACACAGGTTTTGTGAAGTTTTCATGGAATATGTTCACGCAGGCCTTGATTTTCCAAAAGAGAGAACCAAGTGAGGAGGACTTAGAGTCAAATGTTGGAAGTGCACTTCTTAGGGATAAGTATCCTACAGAAGATTCTGTACTGTAACACTTTGTGTTCAGGGTAAGATCACACTTGTTTTGTGACATTTGCAGTTAACATGTTCATGCAGGCGATGATTTTTCAAAATAGTGAACCAAGTGAGGAGCGTTCAGAGTCAAATATTGCACGTGCACTTCTTACCGGTAAGTATCCTACGGAAGTTCCTGTACTGTAACTCTTTGTGTTCAGGAGAAAATAACAGTTGTTGTGCCACATTTCCATGGAACATGTTGAAGCAGTCCATGATTTTTCCAAAATAGTTAACCATGTGAGGATGACTCAGATTCAAATATTGCAAGTGCACTTCGTTGGGACACTTATCCTACTGAAGTTTCTATACTGTAACTCTCTGTGATCAGGAGAAAGTCACCCCTGTTGTGTAACAGTCAATGGAACATTTACACGCAAGCCATGATATTCCAAAATAGTGAACCAAGAGAGAAGGACTCAGAGTCAAATGTTTCAAGTGCTCTTCATAGCTGTAAGTATCCCAGCAAAGTTTCTATACTGTAATTCTTGGTGTTCAGGAGAGTATCATACTTGTTTTGTAATGTATCCATGGAACATGTTCATGCAGGCTGTGATATTCCAAAATAGTGAATCAAGTGACGAGGACTCAGAGTAAAATGTTGGAAGTGCACTTCTTAGTGGTAAGTATCCTACAGAAGTTTCGATACTGTACCTCTTTGTGTTCTGCAGAAAACCACACTTGTTTTGTGACCTTTCCATGGAACCTATTCATACAGGAGATGGTTTCCAAAATAGTGAACCAAGTGCGGAGGATTCAGAATCAAATATAGGAAGTGCACTTCTAGGGGATAAGTATCCTAGAGAAGTTTCTACACTGTAACATTTGCGTTCAGAAGAAAATCATACTTCTTTTGTGACATTTGCATGGAACATGTTCACGCAGGCCATGAATTTTCAAAATAGTGAACCAAGTGAGGAGGATTCAGAGTCAAATGCTTGAAGTGCACCTCTTAGGGATAAGTATCCTACAGAAGTTTGTATACTTTAACATTTACATTCAAGAAAAAATCATACTTCTTTGTGACATTTGCATGGCACATGTTCACACATTTCATGATTTTCCTAAATAGTGAACCAAGTGAGAAGGACTCTGAGTCAAATCTTGCAAGTGCACTTCTTCAGGATAAGTGTCGTACAGAAGTTTCTATACTGTAACTCTCTGTGTTCAGGAGGAAATCACACTTGTTGTACGATGTTTCCATGAAACATGTTCATGCATGTCATTCCCTTGCAAAATCGTGAACCAAGTGTAGAGGACTCACAGTCATATGTAGCATGTGCACTTCTTTGGGACAAGTATCCTACACAGGTTTCTAGACGGTAAAATTTTGTGTTCTGGAGAAAACATTTGTTTTGTGCTGATTCTACCAACTATGTTCAGGCTGGTCATGAACTTGAAAATAGTGACCAATTGAGGAAGCGTCAAATTCATATGTTTCACTTTCACGTCTCAGTGATAAGAATCCTGTAGATGTTCATACGTTGTAACTTTTTATGTTCAGGAGGAAATTACTCTGGTTTTGTGACGTTTTCATGGAATAAATTCACGCAGGCCTTGATTTTCCAAAATGGTGAACCATGTGAAGAGGACTGAGAGTCAAATGTTGGAAGTGCACTTCTTAGGGATAAGTATCTTACAGAAGATTCTATACTTTAACACTTTGTGTTCAGGAGAAATCATACTTGTTTTGGGACATTTGCATATAACATGTTCACGCAGGCCATGATTTTCCAAAATAGTGAACCAAGTGAGGAGGGTTCAGAGTCAAATATTGCACGTGGACTTCTTACCGGTAAGTGTCCTACGGAAGTTCCTATACTGTAACTCTTTGTGTTCAGGAGAAAATATCAGTTGTTGTGCCACATTTCCATGGAACATGTTGACACAGGTCATGATTTTTCCAAAATAGTTAACCAAGTAAGGATGACTCAGAGTCAAATGTTACAAGTGCACTTCGTTGGGATACATATCCTATAGAAGTTTCTATACTGTAAGTCTTGTGATAGGAGAAAGTCACACTTGTTGTGCGACAGTCAATGGAACATTTACACGCAAGCCATGATATTCCAAAACAGTGAACCAAGAGAGAAGGACTCAGAGTCAAATGTTGCTAGTGCTCTTATTCTTAGCGGTAAGTATCCCACCAAAGTTTCTATACTGTCGTTCTTTTGTTCGGGATAGTATCACACTTGTTTTGCAATGTTTCGCTGGAACATGTTCCCGGAAGGTATGATTTTCCTAAATAGTGATCCAAGTGGGAGGACTCAGATTCGAATGTTGGAAGTGCACTTCTTAGTGGTAAGAATCCTACAGAAGTTTCGACACTGTACCTCTTTGTGTTCTGCAGAAAATCATACTTGTTTTGCGATGTTTCCATGGAACCTATTCATGCAGGAGATGATTTCCATAATAGTGAACCAAGTGCGGAGGATTCAGAATCAAATGTAGGAAGCGCACTTCTTGGGGATAAGAATCCTAGAGAAGTTTCTACACTGTAACATTTGCATTCAGGCGAAAATCATCCTTGTTTTGTGACATTTGCATGGAACATGTTCACACAGGTCATGATTTTCGAAAACAGAAATCCAAGTGAGGAGGGTTCAGAATCAAATATTGCACGTGCACTTCTTACCAGTAAGTATCCTACGGAAGTTCCCATAATGTAAATCCTTGTGTTCAGGATAAAATAACAGCTGTTGTGCCACATTTCCATGGAACATGTTGAAGCAGGCCATGATTTTTCCAAAATAGTTAACCAAGTGAGGATAACTCAGAGTCAAATGTTGCACGTGCACTTCGTTGGGATACATATCCTACAGAAGTTTCCATACTGTAACTCTTTGTGATCAGGAGAAAGTCATACTTGTTGTGCGACAGTCAATGGAACATTTACACGCAAGCCATGATATTCCAAAATAGTGAACCAAGAGAGAAGGTCTCAGAGTCAAATATTGCAAGTGCTCTTCTTCTTAGCTGTAAGTATCCCACCAAAGTTTCTATACTGTTATTCTTTGTGTTCAGGAGAGTATCACACTTGTTTTGCAATGTTTCCCTGGAATATGTTCATGCAGGCCATGAATTTCCAAAATAGTGAACCAAGGGAGGAGGATTCAGATTCAAATGCTGGAAGTGCTCCTCTTAGGTTATAAGTATCCTCCAGAAGTTTGTGTACTGTAACATTGACGTTCAAGAGAAGATCACAATTGTTTTGCGACCTTTGCCTATAACATGTTCACGAAGGCCATGATTTTCCAAAAGAGTGAACCAAGTGAGGAGGGTTCAGAGTCAAATATTGCACGTGCAATTCTTACCAGTAAGTATCCTACGGAAGTTCCTATACTGTAACTCTTTGTGTTCAGGAGAAAATAACAGTTGTTCTGCCACATTTCCATGGAACATGTTGAAGCAGGGCATGATTTTTCCAAGTAGTTAACCAAGTGAGGATAACTCAGAGTCAAATGTTGCAAGTGCACTTCGTTGGGATATGTATCCTACAGAAGTTTCTATACTGTAACTCTTTGTGTTCAGGAGAAAGTAACACTTGTTGTGCGACAGTCAGTGTAACATTTACACGCAAGACATGATATTCCAAAATAATGAACCAAGAGAGAAGGACTCAGAGCCAAATGTTGCAAGTGCTCTTCTGAGTGGTAAGTATCCCACCAAAGTTTCTATACTGTAATTCTTTGTGTTCAGGAGAGCATCAAACTTGTTTTGGAATGTTTCCATGGAACATGTTCACGCAGGCTATGACTTTCCCAAATAGTGAATCAAGTGAGGAGGACTCAGAGTCAAATGTTGGAAGTACACTTCTTAGTGGTAAGTATCCTACGGAAGTTTCAATACTGTACCTCTTTGTGTTCTGCAGAAAAACACACTTGTTTTGCGACGTTTCCATGGAACCCATTCATGCAGGACATAATTTCCTAAACAGTGAACCAAGTGCGGAGGATTCAGAATCAAATGTAGGAAGTGTACTTCTTGGGGATAAGTATCCTAGAGACGTTTCTAGACTGTAATATTTGCGTTCAGGAGAAAATCATACTTGTTTTGTGACATTTGCATGGAACATGTTCACGCAGGCAATGAATTTCCAAAATAGTGAAACAAGTGAGAAGGATTCAGAGTCAAATGCTGGAAGTGCACTTCTTAGGGATAAGTATTCTACAGAAGATTCTACACTGTAACACTTTGTGTTCAGGAGACGATCACACTTGTTTTGTAACATTTACCTATAACATGATCATGCAGGCCATGATTTTCCAATATAGTGAAACAAGTGAGGAGGGTTCAGTGTCAAATATTGCACGTGCACTTCATTGGGATACGTATCCTACAGAAGTTCCTATACTGTAACTCTTTGTTATCAGGAGAAAGACACAGTTGTTGTACGACAGTCAATGGAACATTTACACGCAAGCCATGATATTCCAAAATAGTGAACCAAGAGAGAAGGACTCAGAGTCAAATATTGTAAGTGCTCTTCTTTGTGATAAGTATGCCACTAAAGTTTCTATACTGTTATTCTTTGTGTTCAGGAGGGTATCACATTTGTTTTGTAATGTTACCATGGAATATGTTCACGCAGGCTATGATTTTCCAAAAGAGTGAACCAAGTGAGGAGGACTCAGAGTCAAATGTTGGAAGTGGACTTCTTAGTGGTAAGTATCCTACAGAAGTTTTGATACTGTACCTCTTTGTGTTCTGCAGAAAATCACACTTGTTTTGCGACGTTTCCATGGAACCTATTCATGCAGGAGATGATTTCCAAAATAGTGAACCAAGTGCGGAGGATTCAGAATCAAATGAAGGAAGTGCACTTCTTCAGGATAAGTATCCTAGAGACGTTTCTACACTGTAACATTTGCATTCAGGAGAAAATCATACTTGTTTTGTGACATTTGCAGGGAACATGTTCACGCAGGCCATGAATTTCCCAAATAGTGAACCAAGTGAGGAGGATTCAGAGTCAAATGCTGGAAGTGCACCTCTTAGGGATAAGTATCCTACAGAAGTTTGTATACTGTAACATTTGTGTTCAGGAGAAAATCATACTTGATTTGTGAAATTTTCATGGCACATGTTCACACAGGCCATGATTTTCCAAAAAAGTGAACTAAGTGAGGAGGACTCTGAGTAAAATGTTGCAATTGTACTTCTTTAGGATAAGTGTCGTTACAGAAGTTTCTATATTGTAATTCTTTGTGTTCAGGAGGAAATCACACTTGTTGCACGACATTTCCATGAAACATATTCATGCGTGTCATCCCCTTCTAAAATCGGGAACCAAGTGAGGAGGACTCACAGTCATATGTAGCATGTGCACTTCTTTGGGATAAGTATCCTACATACGTTTCTAGACACTAAAACTTTGTGCTCTGCAGAAAACAGCATTCATTTTGTGGTGATTCTACCAACTATGTTCAGGCCTGTAATGAGCTTGAAAAGTTTGACCAAGTGAGGAAGCGTCAAATTCACATATTTCACTTTCACTTCTCAGTGATAAGAATCCTGTAGATGTTCATACATTGTAACTTTTTATGTTCAGGAAAAACCACACTGTTTCTGTGACGTTTTCATGGAATATGTTCACACAGGCCTTGATTTTCCAAAATGGTGAACCAAGTGAGGAGGACTGAGAGTCAAATGTTGGAAGTGCACTTATTAGGGATAAGTATCCTACAGAAGTTTTGATACTGTACCTCTTTGTGTGATGCAGAAAATCACACTTGTTTTGCGACTTTTCCATGGAACCTATTCATGCAGGATATGAATTCCAAAATAGTGAACCAAGTGCGGAGTGTTCATAATCAAATGTAGGAAGCACACTTCTTGGGGATAAGTATCTTAGAGAAGTTTCTACACTGTAGCATTTGCGTTCAGGAGAAAATCATCTTTGTTTTGTGACATTTGCATGGAACATGATCATGCAGGCCATGAATTTCCAAAATAGTGAACCGAGGAAGGAGGATTCATATTCAAATGCTGGATGTGCACCTCTTAGGTTATAAGTATCCTACAGAAGTTTGTATACTGTAACATTTACATTCAGGAGAAGATCGCACTTGTTTTGCAACCTTTGCATATAACATGTTCACGAAGGCCATGATTTTCCAAAATAGTGAACCAAGTGAGGAGGGTTCAGAGTCAAATATTGCACGTGCAATTTTTACTGGTAAGTATCCTACGGAAGTTCCTATAATGTTACTCTTTGTGTTCAGGAGAAAATAACAGTTGTTGTGCCACATTTCCATGGAACATGTTGAAGCAGGCCATGATTTTTCCAAGTAGTTATCCAAGTGAGGATAACTCAGAGTCAAATGTTGCAAGTGCAGTTCGTTGGGATACGTATCCTACAGAAATTTCTATATTGCAAAACTTTGTGATCAGGAGAAAGTCACCCCTGTTGTGCAACAGTCAATGGAACATTTACACGAAAGCCATGATATTCCAAAATAGTGAACCAAGAGAGAAGGACTCAGAGCCAAATGTTGCAAGTGCTCTTCTTAGTGGTAAGTATCCCACCAAAGTTTCTATACTGTAATTCTTTGTGTTCAGGAGAGCATCAAACTTGTTTTGGAATGTTTCCATGGAACATGTTCACGTAGGCTATGGTTTTCCCAAATAGTGAACCAAGTGAGGAGGACTCAGAGTCAAATGTTGGAAGTGCACTTCTTAGTGGTAAGTATCCTACAGAAGTTTTTTTTTTTGTTGTTTTTTTTTTATTTTTTTATTATTATTATTATTTATTCAATTGTGCGTGTGTGTGTGTATGTATGTGCCCGCATGTGTGTATGTGTGTGTGTAGAACCATGGACGAATTCGCTAACCACCATGGACGCCTCCACCTCCTTCTGCCCCGGGATTCACAGGCTCCGCCCTACGAGGACCAGAAGCGCAGGCCGCCCCCGCTTCCGCCTGCCTTCTATACGTGGGATCTGGGATCAGAACTCAGGACCTTCCGCCTGCAAGGAGGAAGCTTAACTCCTGAGCCACCTGTCAAGCCCCCCTACAGAAGTTTTGATACTGTACCTCTTTGTGTTCTGCAGAAAATCACACTTGTTTTGCGATGTTTCCATGGAACCTATTCATGCAGGTGATGATTTCCAAAATAGTGAACCAAGTGCGGAGGATTCAGAATCAAATGTTGGCAGTACACTTCGTGGGGATAGGTATATTAGAGAAGATTCTACACTGTAACATTTGCGTTCAGGAGAAAATCATACTTGTTTTGTGACATTTGCATGGCATATGTTCACGCAGGCCATGATATTAGAAAATAGTGAACCAAGTGAGGAGGACTCTGAGTCAAATGTTGCAAGTGCACTTCTTTAGGATAAGTGTCGTACAGAAGTTTCTATACTGTAACTCTTTTTGTTCAGGAGGAAATCACACTTGTTGTACGACGTTTCCATGAAACATGTTCATGCATGTCATTCCCTTCCAAAATCATGAACCAAGTGAAGAGAACTCACAGTCATATGTAGCATGTGCACTTTTTGGGGACAAGTATCCTACATAGCTTTCTAGACAATAAAACTTTGTGTTTTGCAGAAAACAACATTCTTTTGGTGATTCTACCAACTATGTTCAGGCCTGTAATGAGCTTGAAAAGAGTGACCAAGTGAGGAAGCGTCAGATTCACATGTTTCACTTTCACTCCTCAAGATAAGAATCCTGTAGATGTTCATACGTTGTAACTTTTTATGTTGAGGAGAAAACCACACTGATTCTGTGACGTTTTCATGGAATATGTTCACGCAGGCCTTGATTTTCCAAAATGGTGAACCAAGTGAGGAGGACTGAGAGTCAAATGTTGGAAGTGCACTTTTAGGAATAAGTATTCTACAGAAGATTCTATACTGTAACACTTTGTGTCAGGAAAAGATCACACTTGTTTTGCGATATTTGCATATAACATGTTCACACAGGCTATATTTTCCAAAATAGTGAACCAAGTGAGGAGGACTCAGATTCAAATGTTGGAAGTGCACTTCTTAGTTTTCAGTATCCTACAGAAGTTTTGATACTGTATCTCTTTGTGTTCTACAGAAAATCACACTTGTTTTGCGACTTTTCCATGGAACCTATTCATGCAGGAGATGATTTCCAAATAAGTGAACCAAGTACGGAAGGTTCATAATCAAATGTACGAAGTGCATTTCTTGAGGATAAGTATCCTAGAGAAGTTTCTACACTGTAACATTTGCGTTCAGGAGAAAATCATACTTGTTTTGTGACATTTGCATGGAACATGTTCATGCAGGCCATGAATTTCCCAAATAGTGAACCAAGGGAGGAGGATTCAGATTCAAATGCTGGAAGTGCACCTCTTAGGTTATAAGTATCCTACAGAAGTTTGTATACTGTAACATTTACGTTCAGGAGAAGATTGCACTTGTTTTGCGACCTTTGCATATAACATGTTCACGCAGGCCATGATTTTCCAAAAGAGTGAACCAAGTGAGGAGGGTTCAGAGTCAAATATTGCACGTGCAATTCTTACCGGTAAGTATCCTATGGAAGTTCCTATAATGTAACTCTTTGTGTTCAGGACAAAATAACAGTTGTTGTGCCACATTTCCATGGAACATGTTGAAGCAGGACATGATTTTTCCAAATAGTGAACCAAGTGAGGATAACTCAGAGTCAAATCTTGCAAGTGCCCTTCGTTGGGATACGTATCCTACAGAAGTTTCTATACTATACCTCTTTGTGATCAGGAGAAAGTCACCCCTGTTTTACGACAGTCAATGGAACATTTACACACAAGCCATGATATTCCAAAATAGTGAACCAAGAGAGAAGGACTCAGAGACAAATGTTGCAAGTGCTCTTCTTAGTGTTAAATATCCCACCAAAGTTTCTATACTGTAATTCTTTGTGTTCAGGAGAGCATCAAACTTGTTTTGCAACATTTCCCTGGAACATGTTCACGCAGGCTATGACTTTCCCAAATATTGAACCAAGTGAGGAGGACTCATAGTCAAATGTTGGAAGTGTACTTCGTAGTGGTAAATATCCTACGGAAGTTTCAGTACTGTACCTCTTTGTGTTCTGCAGAAAATCACACTTGTTTTGCGACGTTTCCATGGAACCTATGATATGATTTCCTACATAGCGAACCAAATGCGGAGGATTCAGAATCAAATGTAGGAAGTGCACTTCTTGGGGATAAGTATCCTAGAGACGTTTCTACACTGTAACATTTGCGTTCAGGAGAAAATCATACTTGTTTTGTGACATTTGCAGGGAACATGTTCACACAGGCCACGAATTTCCAAAATAGTGAACCAAGTGAGGAGGATTCAGAGTCAAATGCTGGAAGTGCACTTCTTAGGGATAAGTATCCTGCAGGAGATTCTATACTGTAGAACTTTGTGGTCAGGATAAAATCACACTTGTTTTGTAACATTTACATATAACATGTTCATGCAGGCCATGATTTTCCAAAATAGTGAAACAAGTGAGGAGGGTTCAGAGTCAAATATTGCACATGCACTTCTTACCGGTAAGTATCCTACGGAAGTCCCTATACTGTAACTCTTTGTGTTCAGGAGAGTATCACACTTGTTTTGCAATGTTTCCCTGGAACATGTTCACGCAGGCTATGATTTTCCAAAATAGTGAACCAACTGAGGAGGACTCAGAGTCAAATCTTCAAAGTGCACTTCTTAGTGGTAAGTATCCTACAGAAGTTTAGGTACTGTACCTCTTTGTGTTCTACAGAAAATCACACTTGTTTTACGACATTTCCATGGAACCTATTCATGCAGGAAATATTTCCAGAATAGTGAACTAAGTGCGGAGGATTCAGAATCATATGTAGGAAGTGCCCTTCATAGGGATAAGTATCCTAGAGAAGTTTCTACACTGTAACATTTGCGTTCAGGAGAAAAATTATACTTGTTTTGTGACATTTGCATGGAACATGTTCACGAAGGCCATGAATTTCCAAAATAGCAAACCAAGTGAAGAGGATTCAGAGTCAAATGCTGGAAGTGCACCTCTTAGGGATAAGTATCCTACAGAAGTTTGTATACTGTAAATTTGCATTCAGGACAAAATCATACTTGTTTCTTGACATTTGCATGGCACATGTTCACACAGGCCATGATTTTACAAAATAGTGAACCAAGTGAGTTAAATGTTGCAAGTGCACTTCTTTAGGATAAGTATTGTCCCGAAGTTTCCATATTGTAACTCTTTGTGTTCAGGAGGAAATCACACTTGTTTACGACGTTTCCATGAATCATGTTCATGCATGTCATTCCCTTCCAAAATCGTGAACCAAGTGAAGAGGACTCACAGTCATATGTAGCATGTGCACTTCTTTGGGATAAGTATCCTACACAGGTTTCTGGACTGTAAAATTTTGTGTTCTGGAGAAAACAACATTCGTTTTGTGCTGATTCTACCAACTATGTTCAGGCCTGTAATGAGCTTGAAAAGTGTGACCAAGTGAGGAAGCGTCAAATTCACATGTTTCACTTCTCTTCTCAGTGATAAGAATCCTGTAGATGTTCATATGTTGTAAGTTTTTATGTTGAGGAGAAATCACACTGGTTCTGTGACGTTTTCATGGAATATGTTCACGCAGGCCTTGATTTTCCAAAATAGTGAACCAAGGGAGTAGGACTGAGACTCAAATGTTGGAAGTGCACTTCTTTGGGATAAATATCCAACAGAAGATTCTATACTGTAACACTTTGTGTTCAGGAGAAGATCATACTTGTTTTGTGACATTTGTATATAACATGGTCACGTAGGCCATGATTTTCCAAAATAGTGAACCAAGTGAGGAGCGTTCAGAGTCAAATATTGCAAGTGCACTTCGTTGGGATACGTATCCTACAGAAGTTTCTATACTGTAACTCTTTGTGTTCAGGAGAAAGTCACACTTGTTGTGCGACAGTCAGTGGAACATTAACACGGAAACCATGATATTCCAAAATAGTGAACCAAGAGAGAAGGACTCAGAGTCAAATGTTGCAAGTGCTCTTCTTAGCGGTAAGTGTCCCAACAAAGTTTCTATACTGTAATTCTTTGTGTTCAGGAGAGTATCACACTTGTTTTGTAATGTTACCATGGAATATGTTCACGCAGGCTATGATTTTCCAAAATATTGAACCAAGTGAGGAGGACTCAGATTCAAATGTTGGAAGTGCACTTCTTAGTGGTAAGTATCCTACAGAAGTTTTGATACTTTACCTCTTTGTGTGATGCAGAAAATCACACTTGTTTTGCGACGTTTCCATGGAACCTATTCATGCAGGAGATGATTTCCAAAATAGTGATCCAAGTGCGAAGGATTCAGAATGAAATGAAGGAATTGCACATCTTGGGGATAAGTATTCTAGAGAAGTTTCTACACTGTAACATTTGCTTTGAGGAGAAAATCATACTTGTTTTGTGACATTTGCATGGCACATGTTCACGAAGGTCAAATGTTGCAAGTGCACTTCTTTAGGATAAGTGTAGTTACAGAAGTTTCTCTACTGTAACTCTTTGTGTTCAGGAGGAAATCACACTTGTTGTATGATGTTTCCATGAAACATGTTCATGCATGTCATTCCCTTCCAAAATTGTGAACCAAGTGAAAAAGACTCAAAGTCATTTGTAGCATGTGCACTTCTTTGGGATAGGTATCCTACACAGGTTTCTAGACTGTAAGTTTTGTGTTCTGGAGAAAACAACATTCGTTTTGTGCTGATTCTACCAACTATGTTCAGGTCTGTAATGAGCTTGAAAATAGTGACCAAGTAAGGAAGCATCAAATTCACATGTTTCACTTTCACGTCTCAGTGATAAGAATCATACGTTGTAACTTTTTATGTTCAGGAGGAAATGACACTGGTTTTGTGACGTTTTCATGGAATATGTTCACGCAGGCCTTGATTTTCCAAAGGAGTGAACCAAGTGAGGAGGATTGAGAGTAAATGTTGGAAGTGGACTTCTTAGGGATAAGTATCCAACAGAAGATTTTATACTGTAACACTTTGTGTTCAGGAGAAGATCATAATTGTTTTGCGACATTTGCATATAACATGTTCACGCAGTCCATGATTTTCCAAATTAGTGAACCAAGTGAGGAGGGTTCAGAGTCAAATATTGCACGTGCACTTCTTACAGGTAAGTGTCCTACGGAAGTTCCTATATTGGAACTCTTTGTGTTCAGGAGAAAATAACAGTTGTTGTGCCATATTTCCACGGAACATGTTGAAGCAGGCCATGATTTTTCCAAAATAGTTAACCAAGTGAGGAGGACTCAGAGTCAAATGTTGCAAGTGCACGTCATTGGGATACATATCCTACAGAAGTTTCTTTACTGTAACTCTTTGTGATCAGGAGAAAGTCACACTTGTTGTGCAACAGCCAATGGAACATTTACACGCAAGCCATGATATTCCAAAATAGTGAACCAATAGAGACGGACTCAGAGTCAAATGTTGCAAGTGCTCTTCTTCTTAGCAGTATGTATCCCACCAAAGTTTCTATACTGACATTGTTGGTGTTCAGGAGAGTATACACTTGTTTTGCAATGTTTCCCTGGACCATGTTGATGCAGGGTATGATTATCCAAAATAGTGAACCAAGTGAGTAGGGTTCAGAGTCAAATATTGCACGTGGACTTCTTACCGGTAAGTATCCTATGGAACTTACTATACTGTAACTCTTTGTGTTCAGGAGAAAATAACAGTCGTTGCGCCACATTTCCATGGAACATGTTGAAGCAGGCCATGATTTTTCCAAAATAGTTAACCAAGTGAGGATGACTCAGAGTCAAATGTAGCAAGTGCACTTCGTTGGGATACGTATCCTACAGAAGTTTCTATACTGTAACTCTTTGTGATCAGGAGAAAGTCACACTTGTTGTGCGACAGTCAATGGAATATTTACACGCAAGCCATGATACTCCAAAATAGTGAACCAAGAGAGAAGTACTCAGAGTCAAATGTTGCAAGTGCTCTTCATTTTAGTGGTAAGTATCCCATCAAAATTTCTATACTGTCATTCTTAGTGTTAAGGAGAGTATCACACTTGTTTTGCAATGTTTCTCTGGAACATGTTCAAGCAGGGTATGATTTCCAAAATTGTGAACCAAGTGCGGAGGATTCAGGATCAAATATAGGAAGTGCACTTCTTGGGGATAAGTATCCTAGAGAAGTTGCTACACTGCAACATTTGTATTCCGGAGAATATCATCCTTGTTTTTTGACATTTGCATGGGACATGTTTACGCAGGCCATGAAATTTCAAAATAGTGAACCAAGTGAGGAGGATTCAGAGCCAAATGTTACTATACTGTAATTCCTAGGGATAAGTATCCTACAGAAGTTAGTATACTGTAACATTTGCGTTCAGGAGAAAATCATGCTTGTTTTGTGACATTTGCATGGCACCTATTCACACAGGCCATGATTTTACAAAATAGTGACCCAAGTGAGGAGGACTCTGAGTCAAATGTTGCAAGTGCACTTCTTTAGCATAAGTGTAGTACAGAAGTTTCTATACTGTAACTCTTTGTGTTCAGGAGGAAATCACACTTTTCGTACGACGTTTCCTTGAAACATGTTCATGTATGTCATTTCCTTCCAAAATAGTGAACCAAGTGAAGAGGACTCACACTCATATGTAGCACTGTCCATTTTTGGGAAGTCATATGTAGCATGTGCACTCTTTTGTGATAAGTATCCTACACTGGTTTCTAGACTGTAAAACTTTGTATTCTGGAGAAAAGAACATTTGTTTTGTACTGATTCTACCAACTATGTTTAGGCTTGTAAAGAGCTTGAAAATAGTGACCAAGTGAGGACGCGTCAAATTCACATGTTTCACTTTCTCTTCTCAGTGATAAGAATCCTGTAGATGTTCATACGTTGTAACTTTTTATGTTCAGGAGAAATTCACACTGGTTTTGTGACTTTTTCATGGAATATGTTCACGCAGGCCTTGATTTTCCAAAATAGTGAACCAAGTGACCTGGACTGAGAGTCACATGTTGGAGGCGCACCATTTAGGGATAAGTATCCTACAGAAGATTGTATAGTGTTACACTTTGTGTTCAGGAGAAGATCATACTTGTTTTGTGACATTTACATATAACATATTCAAGCAGGCCATGATTTTCCAAAAGAGTGAACCAAGTGGGGAGGATTCAGAGTCAAATGTTGGAATTTCACTTCTTAGGGATAAGTATCCTAGAGAAGTTCCTATACTGTAACATTTGTGTTCAGGCGAAACTCATACTTGTTTTGTGACATTTGAATGGCACATGTTCACACAGGCCATGATTTTACCAATAGTGAACCAAGTGAGGAGGACTCTGAGTTAAATGTTGCAAGTGCACTTTTTTAGAATAAGTATCGAACAGAAGTTTCTATATTGTAACTCTTTGTGTTCAGGAGGAAATCACACTTATTTATGACTTTTCCATGAAACACGTTCCTGCATGTCGTTCCCTTCCAAAATAGTGAACCATGTAAAGAGGACTCACACTCATATGTAGCACGTGTCCTTTTTTGGGAAGTCATATGTAGCATGTGCACTCTTTTGGGATAAGTATCCTACACTGGTTTATAGACTGTAAATCTTTGTGTTCTGGAGAAAGGAACATTTGTTTTGTACTGATTCTAACAACTATGTTCAGGCTTGTAATGAGCTTGAAAATAGTTACCAAGTGAGGACGCGTCAATTTCACATGCTTCACTTTCTCTTCTCAGTGATAAGAATCCTGTAGATGTTCATACGTTGTAACTTTTTATGTTCAGGAGAAATTCACACTGGTTTTGTGACTTTTTCATGGAATATATTCACGCAGGCCTTGATTTTCCAAAATAGTGAACAAAGTGAGGAGGACTGAGAGTCAAATGTTGGAGGTGCACTTCTTAGGGATAAGTATCCTACAGAAGATTCTATAGTGTTACACTTTGTGTTCAGGAGAAGATCATACTTGTTTTGTGACATTTGCACATAACATGGTCAAGCAGGCCATGATTTTCCATAATAGTGAACCAAGTGCTGAAGATTCAGAGTCAAATGTTGGAATTTCACTTCTTAGGGATAAGTATCCTAGAGAAGTTCCTATACTGTAACATTTGTGTTCAGGCGAAACTCATACTTGTTTTGTGACATTTGAATGGCACATGTTCACACAGGTCATGATTTTACAAAATAGTGAACCAAGTGAGGAGGACTCTTAGTTAAATGTTGCAAGTGCACTTCTTTAGGATAAGTATCGAACAGAAGTTTCTATATTGTAACTCTTTGTGTTCAGGAAGAAATCACAATTGTTTACGACGTTTCCATGAAACATGTTCATGCATGTCATTCCCTTCCAAAATAGTGAACCAAGTGAACAGGACACACACTCATATGTAGCATGTGCACTTTTTTGGGAAGTCATATGTATCATGTGCACTTCTTAGGGACAAGTATCCTACACAGGTTTCTAGACTGTAAAACTTTGTATTCTGGAGAAAAGAACATTTGTTTTGTACTGATTCTAACAACTATGTTCAGGCTTGTAATTAGCTTGAAAATAGTGACCAAGTGAGGACGAGTCGAATTCACATATTTCACTTTCTCTTATCAGTGATAAGAATCCTGTAGACGTTCATACGTTGTAACTTTTTATGTTCAGGAGAAATTCACACTGGTTTTGTGACGTTTTCATGGAATATGTTCACGCAGGCCTTGATTTTCCAAAATAGTGAACCAAGTGACCTGGACTGAGAGTCACATGTTGGAGGCGCACCATTTAGGGATAAGTATCCTACAGAAGATTGTATAGTGTTACACTTTGTGTTCAGGAGAAGATCATACTTGTTTTGTGACATTTGCACATAACATGTTCACGCAAGCCATGATTTTCCATAATAGTGAACCAAGTGCTGAAGATTCAGAGTCAAATGTTGGAATTTCACTTCTTAGGGATAAGTATCCTAGAGAAGTTCCTATACTGTAACATTTGTGTTCAGGCGAAAATAATACTTGTTTTTGACATTTGAATGGCACATGTTCACACATGCCATGATTTTACAAAATAGTGAACCAAGAGAGGAGGACTCTGAGTTAAATGTTACAAGTGCACTTCTTTAGGACAATTATCGAACAGAAGTTTCTATATTGTAAGTCTTTGTGTTCAGAAGGAAATCACACTTGTTTTATGACGTTTCTATGAAACATGTTCATGCATGTCATTCCCTTCCAAACAAGTGAACCAAGTGAAGAAGACTCACAGTCATATATAGCATGTGCACTTCTTTGGGAAATCATGTGTAGCATGTACACTTCCTTGGCTTAAGTATCCTACACAAATTTCTAGACTGTAAAACTTTGTATTCTGGAGAAAACCACATTTGTTTTGTGCTGATTCTACCAACGATCTTCAGGCTTGTAATGAGCTTGAAAATAGTGACCAAGTGAGGACGCGTCAAATTCACATGTTTCTCTTTCTCTTCTCTGTGATAAGAATCCTATAGACGTTCATACGTTGTAACTTTTTATGTTCAGGAGCAATTCACACTGGTTTTGTGATGTTTTCATGGAATATGTTTACGCAGGCCTTGTTTTTCCAAAATAGTGAACCAAGTGAGCTGCACTGAGAGTCAAATGTTGGAGGTGAACTTCTTAGGGGTAAGTAACATACAGATGATTCTATAGTGTTACACTTTGTGTTCAGGAGAAGATCATACTTTTTTTGCGACATTTGCCTATAACATTTTCACGCAGGCCATGATTTTCCATAATAGTGAACCAAGTGCGGAGGACTCGGAGTTAAATGTTGCAATTGCACTTCTATAGAATAAGTATCGAAAAGAAGTGTCTGTATTGTAACTCTTTTTGTTCAGGAGGAAATCACACTTGTTTTACGACGTTTCCATGAAACATGTTAGTGCATGTCGTTCCCTTCCTAAATAGTGAACCAAGTGAAGAGGACTCACAGTCATATGTAGCATGTGCACTTCTTTGGGAAGTCATGTGCAGCATATGCACTTCTTTGGGATAAGTATCCTACACAGGTTTCTCGACTGTAAAACTTTGTATTCAGGAGAAAACAACATTTGTTTTGTACTGATTCTACCAACTATGTTCAGGCTTGTAAAGAGCTTGAAAATAGTGACCAAGTGAGGACGCGTCAAATTCACATGTTTCACTTTCTCTTCTCAGTGATAAGAATCCTATAGATGTTCATACGTTGTAACTTTTTATATTCAGGAGAAATTCGCACTGGTTTTGTGACGTTTTGATGGAATATGTTCACGCAGGCCTTGATTTTCCAAAATAGTGAACCAAGTGAGCTGAACTGACAGTCAAATGTTGGAGGTGCACTTCTTAGTGATAAGTATCCTACCGAAGATATCATAGTTTTACACTTTGTGTTCAGGAGAAGATCATACTTGTTTTGGGACATTCACATATCACATGTTCTCGCAGACCATGATTTTCCAAAATAGTGAACCAAGTGCGGAGGATTCAGAGTCAAATGTTGGATTTTCACTTCTTAGGGATAAGTATCCTAGATAGGTTTCTATACTGTACCATTTGTGTTCAGGCGAAACTCATACTTTTTTTGTGACATTTGAATGTCACATTTTCACACAGGCCATGATTTTTCAAAATAGTGAACCAAGTGAGTTAAATGTTGCAAGTGCACTTCTTTAGGATAAGTATCGTTCAGAAGATTCAATATTGTACCTCTTTTTGTTCAGGAGGAAATCACACTTGTTTACGACGTTTCCATGAAACATGTTCATGCATGTCATTCCCTTCCAAAATCGTGAACCAAGTGAAGAGGACTCACAGTCATATGTAGCATGTGCACTTCTTTGGGAAGTCATGTGTAGCATGTACACTTCTCTGGGATAAGTATGCTACACAGGTATCTAAACTGTAAAACTTTGAATTCTAGAGAAAACAACATTTGTTTTGTACTGATTCTACCAACTATGTTCAGGGTTGTAAAGAGCTTGAAAATAGTGACCAAGTGAGGATGCGGCAAATTCACATGTTTCACTTTCTCTTCTCAGTGATAAGGATCCTGTAGATGTTCATACGTTGTAACTTTTTATGTTCAGGAGAAATTCACACTGGTCTTGTGACGTTTTCATGGAATATGTTCACGCAGGCCTTGATTTTCCAAAATAGTGAACCAAGTGAGGAAGACTGAGAGTCAAATGTTGGAAGTGCACTTCTTAGGGATAAGTATCCTACCGAAGATTCTATAGTGTTCAATTTGTGTTCAGGAGAAGATCATACTTATTTTGTGACATTTACATATAACATGTTATCGCGGGACATGATTTTCCAAAAGAGTCAACCAAGTGCGCAGGATTCAGAGTGAAATGTTGGAATTTCATTTCTTAGGGAAAAGTATCCGAGAAAAATTCCTATACTGTAACATTTGTGTTCAGGAGAAAATCATACATGTTTTGTGACATTTGAATGGCCCGTGTTCACACGGGCCCTGATTTTACAAAATAGTGAACCAAGTGCAGAAGATTCAGAATCAAATGTAGGAAGTGCACTTCGTAGGGATAAGTGTCATTACAGAAGTTTGTATACTGTAACATTTGCGTTCAGGAGAAAATCATCCCTGTTTTGTGACATTTGCATAGCACATGTTCACACAGGCCATGATTTTCCAAAATAGTGAAGTAAGTGAGGATGACTCTGATTCAAATATTGCAAGTGCACTTCTTTAGGATAAGTGTCGTTACAGAGGTTTCTATACTGTTACTCTTTGTGTTCAGGAGGAAATCACACTTGTTGTATGATGTTTCTATGAAACATGTTCATGCATGTCATTCCGTTTCAAAATCGTGAACGAAGTGAAGAAGACTCACAGTCATATGTAGCATGTGCACTTCTTTGGGACAAGTATCCTACACAGGTTTCTAGACGGTAAAACTTTGTGTTCTGGAGAAAACAACATTCGTTTTGTGATTATTCTACCAAGTATGTTCAGGCCTGTAATGAGCTTGAAAATTGTGACCAAGTGAGGAAGCATAAAATTCACGTTACACTTCCACTTCTCAGTGATAAGAATCATACGTTGCAACCTTTTATGTTCAGGAGGAAATCACACTGGTTTTGAGACATTTTCATGGAATATATTCACGCAGGCCTTGATTTTCCAAAAGAGTGAACCAAGTGAGGAAGACTGAGAGTCAAATGTTGGAACTGCACTTCTTAGGGATAAATATCTTACAGAAGATTCTATAATGTAACACTTTGTGTTAAGGAAAAGATCACACTTGTTTTGTAACATTTGCATATAACATGTACATGCAGGCCATGACTTTCCAAAATAGTCAACCAAGTGAGGAGTGTTCAGAGTCAAATATTACACGTGCACTTCTTACCGGTAAGTATCCTATGGAAATTCCTATACAGTAACTCTTTGTGTTCAGGAGAATATAACAGTTGTTCTGCCACATTTCCATGGAACATGTTCACGCAGGCTATGATTTTCCAAAATAGGGAATCAAGTGAGGAGGACTCAGAGTCAAATGTTGGAAGTGCACTTCTTAGTGGTAAGTATCCTACAGAAGTTTCGATACTGTACCTCTTTGTGTTCTGCAGAAAATCACACTTGTTTTACGAAGGTTCCATGGAACCTATTCATGCAGGAGATGATTTCCAAAATGGTGAACCAAGTGCGGAGGATTCAGAATCAAATGTAGGAAGTGCACTTCTTGGGGATAAGTATCCTAGAGATGTTTCTACACTCTAACATTTGCGTTCAGGAGAAAATGATACATGTAGAGTGACATTTGCATGGCACATGTTCACACAGGCCATGATTTTCCAAGATAGTGAACCAAGTGAGGAGGACTCAGAATCAAATTTTGCAAGTGCACTTCTTTAGGATAAGTGTTGTACAGAAGTTGCTATGCTGTAACTTTTTGTGTTCAGGCAGAAATCACACTTGTTGTACGACGTTTCCTTGAAACATGTTCATGCATGTCATTCCCTTCCAAGATCGTGAACCAAGTGAAGAGGACTCACAGTCATATATAGCATGTGCACTTCTTTGGGACAAATATCCTACACAGGTTAGTAGATGGTAAAACTTTGTGTTCTGGAGAAAACAACATTCGTTTTGTGCTGATTCTAACAACTATGTTCATGCCTGTAATGAGATTGAAAATAGTGACCAAGTGAGGAAGCGTCAAATTCATGTTTCACTTTCACTTCTCAGTGATAAGAAGCCTGTAGATGTTCATACGTTGTAACATTGTATGTTCAGGGAAAATCACCCTTGTTTTGTAACGTTTTCATGGAATATGTTCACGCAGGTCTTGATTTTCCAAAATAGTGAACCAAATGAGGAGGATGAGAGTCAAATGTTGGAAGTGCACTTCTTAAGGATAAGTATCCTACCGAAATTTCTATACTATAACACTTTGTGTTCAGGAGAAGATAACACTTGTTTTGTGACATTTGTATATAACATGTGCACGCAGGCCATGATTTTCCAAAATAGTGAACCAAGTGAGGAGGGTTCAGAGTCAAGTATTGCACGTGCACTTCTTACCGGTAAGTATCGTACGGAAGTTCCTATACTGTAACTCTTTGTGTTCAGGAGAAAATAACAGTTTTTGTGCCACATTTCCATGGAACATGTTGAAGCAGGCCATGAATTTTCCCAAATAATTAACCAAGTCAGGATGACTCAGAGTCAAATGTTACAAGTGCACATCGTTGGGATACGTATAATACAGAAATTTCTATATTGTAACTCTTTGTGATCAGGAGAAAGTCATACTTGTTGTGCGACAGTCGATGGAACATATACACACAAGCCATGATATTCCAAAATAATGAACCAAGAGAGAAGGACTCAGAGTCAAATGTTGCAAGTGCTCTTGTTAGCAGTAAGTATCCAACAAAAGTTTCTATACTGTCATTCG
Organism: Typhlomys cinereus; assembly: GCA_023101885.1. Classification (NCBI taxonomy): domain Eukaryota; kingdom Metazoa; phylum Chordata; class Mammalia; order Rodentia; family Platacanthomyidae; genus Typhlomys; species Typhlomys cinereus. Next base: position 39,729 of record JALPQD010000851.1, on the reverse strand, counting down.
TTGTGTTCAGGTGAGTATCACGCTTGTTTTGCAATGTTTCCAGGGAACATGTTCATGCAGGCTATGATTTTCCAAAATAGTGAACCAAGAGAGAAGAACTCAGAGTCAAATGCTGTAAGTGCACCTCTTAGGGATAAGTATCCTACAGAAGTTTGTGTACTGTAACATTTGCATTCAGGAGAAAATCATACTTGTTTTGTGACATTTGCATGGAACATGTTCACACAGGCCATGATTTTCGAAAATACTGAACCAAGTGAGGAGGACTCTCAGTCAAATGTTGCAAGTGCACTTTTTTAGAATAAGAGTCACACAGACGTTTCTGTACTGTAACTCTTTGTGTTCAGGAGGAAATCACACATGTTGTATGACGATTCCATGAAACATGTTCATGCATGTCATTCCCTTCCAAAATCGTGAACCAAGTGAAGAGGACTCACAGTCATATGTAGCATGTGCACTTCTTTGGGATAATTATCCTACACAGGTTTCTAGATGGCAAAATTTTGTGTTCTGGAGAAAACAACATTCGTTTTGTGGTGATTCTACCAACTATGTTCAGGCCTGTAATGAGCTTGAAAATAGTGACGAAGTGAGGACGCGTCAATTCACATGCTTCATTTCCACTTCTCAGTGAAAAGAATTCTGTAGATGTTCATATGTTGTAACTTTCGTTCTTCAGGAGAAAATCACTCTGGTTTTGTGACGTATTGATGGAATATGTTCACGCAGGCCTTGATTTTCCAAAATAGTGAACCAAGTGAGGAGGACTGAGAGTGAAATGTTGGAGGTGCACTTCTTAGGGATAAGTATCCTACAGAAGATTCTATAGTGTTACACTTTGTGTTCAGGAGAAGATCATGCATATTTTGTGACATTCTCATACATCATGTTCATGCAGGCCATGATTTTCCAAAATAGTGAACCAAGTGAGGAGGGTTCAGAGTCAAATATTGCATGTGCACTTCTTTGTGCTAAGTATTCTACAGAAGTTTTGATACTGTACCTCTTTGTGTTCTGCAGAAAATCACACTTGTTTTTCGACGTTTCCATGGAACCTATTCATGCAGGAGATGATTTCCAAAAGAGTGAACCAAGTGCAGCAGATTCAGAATCAAATGTAGGAAGTGCACTTCGTAGGGATAAGTATCCTAGAGAAGTTTCTACACTGTAACATTTGTTCAGGAGAAAATCATACTTCTTTTGTGACATTTGCATGGAACATGTTCAGGCAGGCCATGAATTTCCAAAATAATAAACCAAGTGCGGAGGATTCAGAGTCAAATGTTCCAAGTGCACTTCTTTAGGATAAGTGTCATTACAGAAGTTTCTCTACTGTAACTCTTTGTGTTCAGGAGGAAAGCATACTTGTTGTATGACGTTTCCATGAAATATGTTCATGCATGTCATTCCCTTCCAAAATCTTGAACCAAGTGAAGAGGACTCACAGTCATATGTAGCATGTGCACTTCTTTGGGATAAGTATCCTACACAGGTTTCTAGACTGTAAATCTTTGTGTTCTTTGAAAACAACGTTTGTTTTGTGCTGATCCTACCAACTGTATTCAGGCCTGTAATGAGCTTGAAAGTAGTGACCAAGTGAGGAAGCGTGAAATTCACATGTTTCACTTTCTCTTCTCAGTGATAAGAATCCTGTAGATGTTCATACGTTATAACTTTCTATGTTCCAGAGAGAATCACACTGGTTTTGTGAAGTTTTCATGGAATATGTTCACGCAAGCCTTGATTTTCCAAAAGAATGAACCAAGTGAGGAAGACTGAGAGTCAAATATTGGAAGTGCACTTCTTAGGGATAAGTATCCTACAGAAGATTCTATACTGTAACACTTTGTGTTCAGGAGATGATCATACTTCTTTTGCGACCTTCGCATATCACATGTTCTTGCAGGACATGATTTTTCAAAATAGTGAACCAAGTGCGGAGGATTCAGAGTCAAATGTTGGAATTTCACTTCTTAGGGATAATGATCCTAGAGAAGTTCCTATACTGTAACATTTGTGTTCAGGCGAAACTCATACTTGTTTTGTGACATTGGAATGGCACATGTTCACACAGGCCATGATTTTACAAAATAGTGAACCAAGTGAGTTAAATGTTGCAAGTGCACTTCTTTAGGATAAGTATTGTCCTGAAGTTTCCATATTGTAACTCTTTGTGTTCCGGAGGAAATCACACTTGTTTACGACGTTTCCATGAAACATGTTCATGCATGTCATTCCCTTCCAAAATCGTGAACCAAGTGAAGAGGACTCACAGTCATATGTAGCATGTGCACTTCTTTGGGAAGTCATGTGTAGCATGTGCACTTCTTTGGGATAAGTATGCTACACAGGTTTCTAAACTGTATAACTTTGTATTCTAGAGAAAACAACATTTGTTTTGTACTGATTCTACCAACTATGTTCAGGCTTGTAAAGAGCTTGAAAATAGTGACCAAGTGAGGACGCGTCAAATTCACATGTTTCTCTTTCTCTTCTCTGTGATAAGAATCCTATAGACGTTCATACGTTGTAACTTTTTATGTTCAGGAGAAATTCACACTGGTTTTGTGACGTTTTCATGGAATGTTTCAAGCAGGCCTTGATTTTCCAAAATAGTGAACCAAGTGAGGAGGACTGAGAGTCAAATGTTCGAAGTGCACTTCTTAGGGATAAGTATCCTACCGAAGATTCTATAGTGTTACAATTTGTGTTCAGGAGATCATACCTGTTTTGTGACATTTGAATGGCAAATGTTCACATGGGCCCTGATTTTACAAAATGTGAACCAAGTGCGGAAGATTCAGAATCAAAAGTAGGAAGTGCACTTCATAGGGATAAGTCTCCTAGAGAAGTTTCTACACTGTAACATTTGCGTTCAGGAGAAAATCATCCTTGTTTTGTGACATTTGCATAGCACATATTCACACAGGCCATGATTTTCCAAAATAGTGAACCAAGTGAGGAGGACTCTGGGTCAAATGTTGCAAATGCACTTCTTTAGGATAAGTGTCGTTACAGAAGTTTGTATACTGTAACATTTGCATTCCTGAGAAAATCATACTTGTTTTGTGACATTTGAATGGCACATGTTCACACAGGCCATGATTTTCCAAAATACTGAAGTAAGTGAGGAGGACTCTGAGTCAAATGTTGGAAGTGCACTTCTTTAGGATAAGTGTCGTTACAGAGGTTTCTATACTGTAATTCTTTGTGTTCAGGAGGAAATCACACGTGTTGTATGATGTTTCCATGAAACATGTTCATGCATGTCATTCCGTTTCAAAATCGTCAACCAAGTGAAGATGACTCACAGTCATATATAGCATGTGCACTTCTTTGGGACAAGTACCATACACAGGTGTCTAGACGGTAAAACTTTGCGTTCTGGAGAAAACAACATTCCTTTTGTGATTATTCTACCAAGTATGTTCAGGCTTGTAATGAGCTTGAAAATTGTGACCAAGTGAGGAAGCATCAAATTCACCTTACACTTCCGCTTCTCAGTGATAAGAATCATACGTTGTAACTTTTTATGTTCAGGAGGAAATCACACTGGTTTTGAGACATTTTCATGGAATATGTTCACGCAGGCCTTGATTTTCCAAAAGAGTGAACCAAGTGAGGAAGACCGAGAGTCAAATGTTGGAACTGCACATCTTAGGGATAAATATCCTACAGAAGATTCTGTACTTTACCCATTTGTGTTCCGGAAAGGATCACACTTGTTTTGCGATATTTGTATATAACATGTTCACGCAGGCCATGATTTTCCAAAATAGTGAACCAAGTGAGGAGGGTTCAGAGTCAAGTATTGCACGTGCACTTCTTACCGGTAAGTATCCTACGGAAGTTCCTATACTGTAACTCTTTGTGTTCAGGAGAAAATAACAGTTCTTGTGCAATATTTCCATGGAACATGTTGAAGCAGGCCATGATTTTTCCAAAATAATTAACCAAGTCAGGATGACTCAGAGTCAAATGTTGCAAGTGCACTTCGTTGGGATATGTATAATACAGAAATTTCTATATTGTAACTCTTTCTGATCAGGAGAAAGTCACACTTGTTGTGCGACAGTCAATGGAACATTTACACTCAAGCCATGATATTCCAAAATAGTGAACCAAGAAAGAAGGACTCAGAGTCAAATGTTGCAAGTGCTCTTCTTAGCAGTAAGTATCCGACAAAAGTTTCTATACTGTCATTCTTTGTGTTCAGGTGAGTATCACACTTGTTTTGCAATGTTTCCAGGGAACATGTTCATGCAGGCTATCATTTTCCAAAATAGTGAACCAAGAGAGAAGGACTCAGAGTCAAATGCTGTAAGTGCACCTCTTAGGGATAAGTATCCTACAGAAGTTTGTGTACTGTAACATTTGCAGGCAGGAGAAAATCATACTTGTTTTGTGACATTTGCATGGAACATGTTCACACAGGCCATGATTTTCGAAAATAGTGAACCAAGTGAGGAGGACTCTCAGTCAAATGTTGCAAGTGCACTTCTTTAGGATAATAGTGACACAGAAGTTTCTATATTGTAACTCTTTGTGTTCAGGAGGAAATCACACATGTTGTACGACGATTCCATGAAACATGTTCATGCATGTCATTCCCTTCCATAATAGTTAACCAAGTGAAGAGGACTCACAGTCATATGTAGCATGTGCACTTCTTTGGGATAAGTATCCTACACAGGTTTCTGTGTTGTTTTCTGGGGAAAACAACATTCGTTTTTTGCTGATTCTACCATCTATGTTCAGGGTTGTAATGAGCTTGAAAATAGTGACCAAGTGAGGACACATCAAATTCACATGCTTCATTTCCACTTCTCAGTGAAAAGAATCCTATAGATGTTCATATGTTGTAACTTTCTTTCTTCAGGAGAAAATCACACTGGTTTTGTGACGTTTTCATGGAATGTTCACGCAGGCCTTGATTTTCCAAAATAGTGAACGAAGTGAGGAGGACTGAGAGTGAAATGTTGGAGGCGCACTTCTTAGGGATAAGTATCCTACAGAAGATTCTATAGTGTTACACTTTGTGTTCAGGAGAAGATCATACATATTTTGCGACATTCTCATACATCATGTTCACGCAGGCCATGATTTTCCAAAATAGTGAACCAAGTGAGGATGGTTCAGAGTCAAATATTGCACGTGCACTTCTTTGTGGTAAGTATTCTACAGAAGTTTCGATACTGTACCTCTTTGTGTTCTGCAGAAAATCACACTTGTTTTGCGACATTTCCAAGGAATCTATTCATGCAGGAGATGATTTCCAAAATAGTGAACCAAGTGCGGATGATTCAGAATCAAATGTAGGAAGTGCACTTCTTGGGAATAAGTATCCTAGAGAAGTTTGTACATTGTAGCATGTGTGATCAGGAGAAAATCATCCTTGTTTTGTGACATTTGTATGGCACATGTTCACACAGGCCATGATTTTCAAAAATTGTGAACCAAGTGTGGAGGACTCTGAATCAAATGTTTCAAGTGCACTTCGTTAGGATAAGTGTCACTACAGAAGTTTCTCTACTGTAACTCTTTGTGTTCAGGAGGAAAGCACACTTGTTGTACGAGGTTTCCATGAAACATGTTCATGCATGTCATTCCCTTCCATAATAGTTAACCAAGTGAAGAGGACTCACAGTCATATGTAGCATGTGCACTTCTTTGGGATAAGTATCCTACACAGGTTTCTAGACTGTAAATCTTTGTGTTCTGGGAAAACAACGTTTGTTTTGTGCTGATCCTACCAACTATATTCAGGCCTGTAATGAGCTTGAAAGTAGTGACCAAGTGAGGAAGCGTGAAATTCACATGTTTCACTTTCTCTTCTCAGTGATAAGAATCCTGTAGATGTTCATACGTTATAACTTTTTATGTTCCGGAAAGAATCACACTTGTTTTGTGACGTTTTCATGGAATATGTTCACGCAAGCCTTGATTTTCCAAAAGAATGAACCAAGTGAGGAAGACTGAGAGTCAAATATTGGAAGTGCACTCCTTAGGGATAAGTATCCTACAGAAGATTCTATACTGTAACACTTTGTGTTCAGGGGAAGATCACACTTGTTTTGCGATATTTGCATATAACATGTTCACGCAGGCCATGATTTTCCAAAATAGTGAAACAAGTGAGGAGGGTTCAGAGTCAAATATTGCACGTGCACTTCTTACCGGTAAGTATCCTACGGAAGTTCCTATACTGTAACTCTTTGTGTTCTGCAGAAAATTACACTTGTTTTTTGACATTTCCATAGAACCTATTCATGCAGGAGATGATTTCCAAAATAGTGAACCAATTGCGGTGAATTCAGAATCAAATGTAGGAACTGCACTTCTTGGGGATAAGTATCCTAGATACGTTTCTACACTGTAAAATTTGTTCAGGAGAAAATCATCCTTGATTTGTGACATTTGCATGGAACATGTTCATGCAGGCCATGAATTTCCAAAATAGTAAACCAAGTGCGGAGGATTCAGAGTCAAATGCTGGAAGTGCACCTCTTAGGGGTAAGTATCCTACAAACGTTTGTATACTGTAACATTTGCATTCAGGAGAAAATCACACTTGTTTTGTGACATTTGCATGGAACATGTTCACACCGGCCATGATTTTCCAAAAAAGTGAACCAATTGAGGAGGATTCTGAGTCAAATGTTGCAAGTGCACTTCTTTAAATTTTTTTTATTTTTATTTATACAACTGTGTGTATGTGCATGTGTATGTGTGCGCGAATGTGTCTGTGTGTGTCTGTGTATATGTAGAACCACGGACGAATTCACGAACCACCATGGACGCCTCCACCTCCTTCTGCCCCGGGATTCGCAGGCTCCGCCCAACCAGGACCAGAAGCGCAGGCCGCCCCGCTTCCATCTGGTGTTTATATGTGGGATCTGGGATCCAAACTCAGGACCTTCTGCCTACAAGGTGGAGGCTTAATGCCTGAGCCACCTCTCCAGCCCGAAAGTGCACTTCTTTAAGATAAGTGTCTTTACAGATGTTTCTATATTGTAACTCTTTGTGTTCAGTAGAAAATAACAGTTGTTGTGCCACATTTAAATGGAACATGTTGAAGCAGGCCATGATTTTTCCAAAATATTTAACCAAGTGTGGATGACTCAGAGTCAAATGTTGGAAGTGCACTTCGTTGGGATACGTATCCTACAGAAGTTTCTATCCTGTAACTCTTTGTGATCAGGAGAAAGTCATACTTGTTGTGTGACAGTCAATGGAACATTTACACGCAAGCCATGATATTCCAAAATCACCAAGAGAGAAGGACTCAGAGACAAATATTGCAAGTACGTTACTTAGCAGTAAGTATCCCACAAAAGTTTCGATACTGTAATTCTTTGTGTTCAGGAGAGTATCACACTTGTTTTGGAACGCTTCCATGGAACATGTTTACACACGCTATGACTATCCAAAACTGTGAACCAAGTGAGGAGGACTCAGAGTCAAATGCTGGAGGTGCACTTCTTACTGGTAAGTATCCTACAGAAGTTTCAATATTGTACCTCTTTGTGTTTTGCAATAAATCACAGTTGTTTTGTGACATTTCCATGGAACCTATTCATGCAGGAGATGATTTCCAAAATAGTGAACCAAGTGCGGAGGATTCAGAATCAAATGTAGGAAGTGCAATTCTTGGGGATAAGTATCCTAGAGACGTTTCTACACTGTAGCATGTGCGATCAGGAGAAAATCATCCTTGTTTTGTGACATTTGTATGGCACATGTTCACACAGGCCATGATTTTCAAAAATAGTGAACCAAGTGAGGAGGACTCCGTGCACTTCGTTAGGATAAGTGTCACTACAGAAGTTTCTCTACTGTAACTCTTTGTGTTCAGGAGGAAAGCACACTTGTTGTACGAGGTTTCCATGAAACATGTTCATGCATGTCATTCCCTTCCATAATAGTTAACCAAGTGAAGAGGACTCACAGTCATATGTAGCATGTGCACTTCTTTGGGATAAGTATCCTACACAGGTTTCTAGACTGTAAATCTTTGTGTTCTGGGAAAACAACATTTGTTTTGTGCTGATCCTACCAACTATATTCAGGCCTGTAATGAGCTTGAAAGTAGTGACCAAGTGAGGAAGCGTCAAATTCACATGTTTCACTTTCTCTTCTCAGTGATAAGAATCCTGTAGATGTTCATACGTTATAACGTTTTATGTTCCGGAGAGAATCACACTTGTTTTGTGACATTTTCCTGGAATATGTTCACGCAAGCCTTGATTTTCCAAAAGAATGAACCAAGTGAGGAAGACTGAGAGTCAAATATTGGAAGTGCACTCCTTAGGGATAAGTATCCTACAGAAGATTCTATACTGTAACACTTTGTGTTCAGGAGAAGATCACACTTGTTTTGCGATATTTGCATATAACATGTTCATGCAGGCCATGATTTTCCAAAATAGTGAAACAAGTCAGGAGGGTTCAGAGTCAAGTGCTGGAAGTGCACCTCTTAGCGGTAAGTATCCTACAAAGGTTTGTATACTGTAACATTTGCATTCAGGAGAAAATCACACTTGTTTTGTGACATTTGCATGGAACATGTTCACACCGGCCATGATTTTCCAAAAAAGTGAACCAATTGAGGAGGACTCTGAGTCAAATGTTGCAAGTGCACTTCTTTAAATTTTTTTTATTTTTATTTATACAACTGTGCGTATGTGCGTGTGTATGTGTGCGCGAGTGTGTCTGTGTGTGTCTGTGTATATGTAGAACCACGGACGAATTCACGAACCACCATGGACGCCTCCACCTCCTTCTGCCCCGGGATTCGCAGGCTCCGCCCAACCAGGACCAGAAGCGCAGGCCGCCCCGCTTCCATCTGGTGTTTATATGTGGGATCTGGGATCCAAACTCAGGACCTTCTGCCTGCAAGGTGGAGGCTTAATGCCTGAGCCACCTCTCCAGCCCGAAAGTGCACTTCTTTAAGATAAGTGTCTTCAATAAAGGACTCTCTGGGAATTGGGTGGAAGCACTGGGGGAAGGAGAGGGGGAGGAGGGGGGAGGGAGGGAACTGGTAAAAAATTTTAAAATGTATAATTAAATTTTTAATAAAAAAAAAGAAAAAAAAAGATAAGTGTCTTTACAGAAGTTTCTATACTGTAACTCTTTGTGTTCAGTAGAAAATAACAGTTGTTGTGCCACATTTCCATGGAACATGTTGAAGCAGGCCATGATTTTTCCAAAATAGTTAACCAAGTGTGGATGACTCAGAGTCAAATGTTGGAAGTGCACTTCGTTGGGATATATATCCTACAGAAGTTTCTATCCTGTAACTCTTTGTGATCAGGAGAAAGTCACACTTTTTGTGTGACAGTCAATGGAACATTTACATGCAAGCCATGATATTCCAAAATCACCAAGAGAGAAGTACTCAGAGACAAACATTGCAAGTACGTTACTTTGCGGTAAGTATCCCACAAAAGTTTCTATACTGTAATTCTTTCTGTTCAGGAGAGTATCACACTTGTTTTGGAATGCTTCCATGGAACATGTTCACACACGCTATGACTTTCCAAAACGGTGAACCAAGTGAGGAGGACTCAGAGTCAAATGCTGGAGGTGCACTTCTTAGTGGTAAGTATCCTGCAGAACTTTCGATACTGTACCTCTTTGTGTTCTGCAATAAATCACACTTGTTTTGCAACATTTCCATGGAACCTATTCATGCAGGAGATGATTTCCAAAATAGTGAACTAAGTACGGATGATTCAGAATCAAATGTAGGAAGTGCACTTCTTGGGAATAAGTATCCTAGAGAAGTTTGTACACTGTAGCATGTGCGATCAGGAGAAAATCATCCTTGTTTTGTGACATTTGCATGGCACATGTTCACACAGGCCATGATTTTCAAAAATAGTGAACCAAGTGAGGAGGACTCTGAGTCAAATGTTCCAAGTGCACTTCGTTAGGATAAGTGTCACTACAGAAGTTTCTCTACTGTAACTCTTTGTGTTCAGGAGGAAAGCACACTTGTTGTACGACGTTTCCATGAAACATGTTCATGCATGTCATTCCCTTCCAAAATCTTAAACCAAGTGAAGAGGACTCACAGTCATATGTAGCATGTGCACTTCTTTGGGATAAGTATCCTACACAGGTTTCTAGACTGTAAATCTTTGTGTTCTGGGAAAAAAACATTTGTTTTGTGCTGATCCTACCAACTATATTCAGGCCTGTAATGAGCTTGAAAGTAGTGACCAAGTGAGGAAGCGTCAAATTCGCATGTTTCACTTTCTCTTCTCAGTGATAAGAATCCTGTAGATGTTCATACGTTATAACGTTTTATGTTCCGGAGAGAATCACACTTGTTTTGTGACATTTTCCTGGAATATGTTCACGCAAGCCTTGATTTTCCAAAAGAATGAACCAAGTTAGGAAGAATGAGAGTCAAATATTAGAAGTGCACTCCTTAGGGATAAGTATCCTACAGAAGATTCTATACTGTAACACTCTGTGTTCAGGAGAAGATCACACTTGTTTTGCGATATTTGCATATAACATGTTCACGCAGGCCATGATTTTCCAAAATAGTGAAACAAGTGAGGAGGGTTCAGAGTCAAATATTGCACGTGTACTTCTTACCGGTAAGTATCGTACGGAAGTTCCTATACTGTAACTCTTTGTGTTCTGCAGAAAATCACACTTGTTTTTCGACGTTTCCATGGAACCTATTCATGCAGGAGATGATTTCCAAAATAGTGAACCAAGTGCGGCGGATTCAGAATCAAATGTAGGAAGACCACTTCGTAGGGATAAGTATCCTAGAGATGTTTCTACACTGTAACATTTGTTCAGGAGAAAATCATCCTTGATTTGTGACATTTGCATGGAACATGTAGACACAGGCCATGAATTTCCAAAATTGTAAACCAAGTGTGGAGGATTCAGAGTCAAATGCTAGAAGTGCACCTCTTAGCGGTAAGTATCCTACAAAGGTTTGTATACTGTAACATTTGCATTCAGGAGAAAATCACACTTGTTTTGTGATATTTGCATGAAACATTTTCACACAGGCCATGATTTTCCAAAAAAGTGAACCAATTGAGGAGGACTCTGAGTCAAATGTTGCAAGTGCACTTCTTTAAGTATTTTTTTTTATTTTTATTTATACAACTGTGCGTATGTGCGTGTGTATGTGTGCGCGAGTGTGTCTGTGTATATGTAGAACCACGGACGAATTCACGAACCACCATGGACGCCTCCACCTCCTTTTGCCCCAGGATTCGCAGGCTCCGCCCTACCAGGACCAGAAGCGCAGGCCGCCCCGCTTCCATCTGGTGTTTATATGTGGGGTCTTTGATCCAAACTCAGGACCTTCTGCCTGCAAGGAGGAGGCTTAATGCCTGAGCCACCTCTCCAGCCCGAAAGTGCACTTCTTTAAGATAAGTGTCTTTACAGAAGTTTCTATACTGTAACTCTTTGTGTTCAGTAGAAAATAACAGTTGTTGTGCCACATTTCCATGGGAACATGTTGAAGCAGGCCATGATTTTTCCAAAATAATTAACCAAGTGTGGATGACTCAGAGTCAAATGTTGGAAGTGCACTTCTTTGGGATATGTATCCTACAGAAGATTCTATCCTGTAACTCTTTGTGATCAGGAGAAAGGCACACTTGTTGTGTGACAGTCAATGGAACATTTACACGCAAGCCATGATATTCCAAAATCAACAAGAGAGAAGGACTCAGAGACAAATATTGCAAGTAAGTTACTTAGCGGTAAGTATCCTACAAAAGTTTCTATACTGTAATTCTTTCTGTTCAGGAGAGTATCACACTTGTTTTGGAATGCTTCCATGGAACATGTTCACACACGCTATGACCTTCCAAAACGGTGAACCAAGTGAGGAGGACTCAGAGTCAAATGCTGGAGGTGCACTTCTTACTGGTAAGTATCCTACAGAAGTTTCAATATTGTAACTCTTTGTGTTCTGCAATAAATCACACTTGTTTTGCAACATTTCCATGGAACCTATTCATGCAGGAGATGATTTCCAAAATAGTGAACCAAGTGCGGAGGATTCAGAAGTGCACTTCTTGGGAATAAGTATCCTAGAGAAGTTTGTACACTGTAGCATGTGCGATCAGGAGAAAATCATCCTTGTTTTGTGACATTTGCATGGCACATGTTCACACAGGCCATGATTTTCAAAAATAGTGAACCAAGTGAGGAGGACTCTGAGTCAAATGTTCCAAGTGCACTTCATTAGGATAAGTATCATACAGAAGTTTCTATATTATAACTCTGTGTTCAGGAGGAAATCACACTTGGTTTACTACGTTTCCATGAAACATGTTCATTCATGTCATTCCCTTCCAAAATAGTGAACCAAGTGAAGAGGACTCTCAGTCATATGTACCATGTACACTTCTTTGGGAAATCATGTGTAGCATGTGCACTTCTTTGGGAAATCAATTGTAGCATGTGCACTTCTTTGGGATAAGTATCCTACACAGGTTTCTGGACTGTAAAACTTTGTATTCTGGAGCAAACATTTGTTTTGTGCTGATTCTACCAACTATGTTCAGGCTTGTAATCAGCTTGAAATTAGTGACCAAGTGAGGATGCGTCAAATTCACATGTTTCACTTTTTCTTCTCAGTGATAAGAATACTGTAGATATTCATACGTTGTAACTTTTTAAGTGCAGGAGAAATTCACACTGGTTTTGTGACGTTTTCATGCAACATGTTCATGCAGGCCTTGATTTTCCAAAATAATGAACCAGGTGAGGAGGACTGAGAGTCACATGTTGGAGGTGCACTTCTTAGGGATAAGTATCCCCTATAGAAGATTCTATAGTGTTACACATTGTGTTCAGGAGAAGATCATAGTTGTTTTGTGACATTCGCATATAACATGGTCACGCAGGCCATGATTTTCCAAAAGAATGAACCAAGTGTGGAGGATTCAGAGTCAAATGTTGGAATTTCACTTCTTAGGGATAAGTATCCTAGAGAAGTTCCTATACTGTAACATTTATGTTCAGGGGAAAATCATACTTGTTTTGTGATATTTGAATGGCACATGTTCACACAGGCTATGATTTTACAAAATAGTGAACCAAGTCAGGAGGACTCTGAGGTAAATGTTGAATGTGCACTTCTTTAGGATAAGTATCGTACAGAAGTTTCTATATTATAACTCTTTGTGTTCAGGAGGATATCACACTTGGTTTACTACGTTTCCAAGAAACATGTTCATGCATGTCATTCCCTTCCAAAACAGTGAACCAAGTGAAGAGGACTCACAGTCATATGTACCATGTACACTTCTTTGGGAAGTCATATGTAGCATGTGCACTTCTTTGGGAAGTCATATGTAGCATGTGCACTTCTTTGGGATAAGTATCGTACACAGGTTTCTAGACTGTAAAACTTTATATTCTGGAACAAACAACATTTGTTTTGTCCTGATTCTACCAACTATGTTCAGGCTTGTAATCAGCTTGAAAATAGTGAGCAAGTGAGGACGCATCAAATTCACATGTTTCACTTTTTCATCTCAGTTATAAGAATCCTGTAGATATTCATAGGTTGTAACTTTTTATGTGCAGGAGAAATTCACATTGGTTTTGTGACTTTTCATGCAACATGTTCATGCAGGCCTTATTTTCCAAAGTAGTGAACCAGGTGAGGAGGACTGAGAGTCACATGTTGGAGGTGCACTTCTTAGGGATAATTATCCCCTACAGAATATTCTATAGTGTTACACTTTGTGTTCAGGAGAAGATCATACTTGTTTTGCGACATTCGCATAAAACATGTTCACGCAGGCCATGATTTTCCAAAAGAAAGAACCAAGTCAGAGGATTCAGAGTCAATTGTTGGAATTTCACTTCTTAGGGATAAGTATCCTAGAGAGGTTCCTATACTGTAACTCTTTGTGTTCAAGGGAAAATAACAGTTGTTGTGCCACATTTCCATGGAACATGTTGAAGCAGGCCATGATTTTTCCAAAATAGTTAACCAAATGAGGCTGACTCAGAGTCAAATGTTGCAAGTACACTTCTTTGGGATACATATCCTACAGAAGTTTTTATAGAGTAATTCTTTGTGATCAGGAGAAAGTCACACTTGTTGTGCGACAGTCAATGGAACATTTACACTCAAGGCATGATATTCCAAAATAGTGAATGAAGTGAGGAGGACTCAGAGTCAAATGTTGGAAGTGCACTTCTTAGTGGTAAATATCCTACAGAAGTTTCGATACTGACACTCTTTGTGTTCTGCTGAATATCACACTTGTTTTGCGACATTTCCATGGAACCTATTCACGTAGGAGATGATTTGCAAAATAGTGAACCAAGTGCGGATGATTCAGAATCAAATGTAGGAAGTGCACTTCTTGGGGATAAGTATGCAGAGAAGTTTCTACACTGTAACATTTGCGTTCAGGAGAAAATCATACTTGTTTTGTGGCATTTGCATGGAACATATTGACGCAGGCCATGAATTTTGAAAATAGTGAACCAAGTGAGGAGGACTCAGAGTCAAATGTTGGAAGTGCACTTCTTAGTGGTAAGTAGCCTACAGAAGTTTTGATACTGTACCTCTTTGTGTTCTGCAGAAAATCACACTTGTTTTGCGACGTTTCCATGGAAACTATTCATGTAGAAGATGATTTCCCAATAGTGAACCAAGTGCAGAGGATTCAGAATCAAATGTAGGAAGTGCACTTCTTGTGGATAAGTATCCAGAGAAGTTTCTACACTGTAACATTTGCGTTCAGGAGAAAATCATACTTGTTTTCTGGCAATTGCATGGAACATATTGACGCAGGGCATGAATTTCCAAAATAGTGAGCCAAGTGAGGAGGACTCAGAGTCAAATGTTGGAAGTGCAATTCTTAGTGGTAAGTATCCTACAGAAGTTTTGATACTATACATCTTTGTGTTCTGCTGAAAATCCCACTTGTTTTGCGACGTTTCCATGGAACCTATTCATGTAGGAGATGATTTCCAAAATAGTGAACCAAGTGCTGAGGATTCAGAATCAAATGTAGGAAGTGCACTTATTGGGGATAAGTATCCAGAGAAGTTTCTACACTGTAACATTTGCGTTCAGGAGAAAAACATACTTGTTTTATGACATTTGCATGGCACATGTTCACACAGGCCATGATTTTTCAAAATAGTGAGCCAAATGAGGTGGATTCTGAGTCAAATATTGCTAGTGCACTTCTTAAATTAAGTGTCTTACAGAACGTTCTATACTGTAACTCTTTGTGTTCAGGAGGAAATCACACTTGGCTTACGACGTTTCCATGAAACATGTAAATGCAGGTCCTTCCCGTCCAAAATAGTGAAGCAAGTGAAGAGGACTCACAGTCATATGTAGCATGTGTACTTCTTTGGGAAGTCATATGTAGCATGTGCACTTCTTTGGGATAAGTATCCTACACAGGTTTCTAGACTGTAAAACTTTGTATTCTGGAGCAAACAACATTTGTTTTGTGCTGATTCTACCAACTATGTTCGAGCTTGTAATGAGCTTGAAAACAGTGACCAAGTGAGGACGCTTCAAATTCACATGTTTCACTTTCACTTCTCAGTGATAATAATCCTGTAAATGTTCATACGTTGTAACCTTCTATGTTCAAGAGAAAATCACACTGGTTTTGTGACGTTTTCATGGAATATGATCACGCAGGCTTAGATTTTCCAAAATAGTGAACCAAGGGAGGAGGACTGAGAGTCAAATGTTGGAAGTGCACTTCTTAGGGATAAGTATCCTACAGAAGATTCTATACTGTAACACTTTGTGTTCAGGGAAGATCATACTTGTTTTGCGACATTTGCATATAACATGTTCATGCAAGCCATGATTTTACAAAATAGTGAACCAAGTGAAGAGGGTTCAGACTCAAATATTGCATGTGTACTTCTTACCAGTAAGGATCCTGCGGAAGTTCCTATACTGTAACTCTTTGTGTTCAGGAGGAAATAACACTTATTGTACAACGTTTTCATTTAACATGTTCATGCATGTCATTCCATTCCAAAATCCTGAATCAAGTGAAGAGGACTCACAGTTATATGTAGCATGTGCACTTCTTGGGGACAAGTATCCTACACAGGTTTCTAGACGCTAAAACTTTGTTTTCTGCAGAAAACAACATTTGTTTTGTGGTGATTCTACCAACCATGTTCAGGCCTGTAATGAGCTAGAAAATAGTGAACAAGTAAGGAGCATAAAATTCACATGTTTCACTTTCACGTCTCAGTGATAAGAATTCTGTAGATGTTCATACAGTGTAACTTTTTATGTTAAGGATAAAATCACACCGGTTTTGTGACGTTTTCATGGAATATGTTCACACAGGCCTTGATTTTCCAAAATGGTGAAGCAAGTGAGGAGGACTGAGAGTCAGATGTTGGAAGTGCACTTCTTAGGGATAAGTGTCCTACAGAAGATTCTACACTTTAACACTTTGTGTTCAGGAGAAGATCATACTTGTTTTGTGACATTTGCATAAAAATGTTCATGCAGGCCCTGATATCCAAAATAGTGAACCAAGTGAGGAGGGTTCAGAGTCAAATATTACACTTGCACTACTTACAGGTAAGTGTCCTACAGAAGTTCCTATACTGTAACCCTTTGTGTTCTGGAGAAAATAACAGTTGTTGTGCCATATTTCCATGGAACATGTTGAAGCAGGCCATGATTTTTCCAAAATAGTTAACCACGTGAGGATGACTCATAGTCAAATGTTGCATGTGCACCTCGTTGGGATACTTATCATACAAAAGTTTCTATACTGTAACTCTTTGTGATCAGGAGAAAGTCACACTTGTTGTGCGACAGTCAATGGAACATTTACACACAAACCATGATATTCCAAAATAGTGAACCAAGAGAGAAGAACTCAGAGTCAAATGTTGCAAGTGCTCTTCTTCTTAGCGGTAAGTATCCCACCAAGTTTCTATACTGTCATTCTTTGTGTTCAGGAGAGTATCACACTTGTTTTGCAATTTTTCCCTGGAACATGTTTACGCAGGCTGTAATTTTCCAAAATAGTGAACCAAGTGAGGAGGACTCAGAGTCAAATGTTGGAAGTGCACTTCTTAGTGGTAAATAGCCTACAGAAGTTTCGATACTGTACCTCTTTGTGTTCTGCAGAAAATCACACTTGTTTTACAACGTTTCCATGGAACCTATTCATGCAGGAGATGATTTCTAAAATAGTGAACCAAGTGAGGAGGAGTCAGAATCAAATGTAGGAAGTGCACTTCTTGGGGATAAGTATCCTAGAGAAGTTTCTACACTGTAACATTTGCATTCAGGAGAAAATCATACTTGTTTTGTGACACTTGCATGGAACATGTTCACGTAGGCAATGAATTTCAAAAATAGTGAAGCAAGTGAGGAGGATTCAGAGTCAAATGCATTGAAGGGCAGCTCTTAGCGAGAAGTATACTAGCGAAGTTTGTATACTCTAACATTTGCGTTCAGGAAAGAATCATACTTGTTTTGTGACATTTGAATGGCATATGTTCACACAGGCCATGGTTTTCCAAAATAGTGAGCCAAGTGAGAAGGACTCTGAGTCAAATGTTGCAAGTGCACTTCTTTAGGATAAGTGTCTTACAGAAAGTTCTATACTGTAACTCTTTGTGTTCAGGAGAAAATCACACTTGTTGTACAACGTTTACATGAAACATGTTCATGCATGTCATTCCCTTCCAAAAATCGTGAACCAAGGGAAGAGGACTCACAGTCATATGTAGCACATGCACTTCTTTGGGACAAGTATCCTACACAGCTTTCTAGACGCTAAAACTTTGTGTTCAGGAGAAAACAACATTCATTTTGTGCTGATTCTACCAACTATATTCAGGCCTATAATGAGCTTGAAAATAGTGACCAAGTGAGTACGCGTCAAATTCACATGTTTCCCTTTCACTTCTCAATGATAAGAATCTTGTAGATGTTCATACATTGTAATTTTGTATGTTCAGGAGAAAATAACACTGGTTCTGTGACGTTTTCATAGAATACGTTCATGCAGGCCTTGATTTTCCAAAATGGTGAACCAAGTGAGGAGGACTGAGAGTCAAATGTTGGAAGTGCACTTCTTAGGGATAAGTATCCTACAGAAGATTCTATACCGTAACACTTTGTGTTCAGGAGAAGATCATACTTGTTTTGCGACATTTGCATATAACATGTTCACGCAGGCCATGATTTTCCAAAATATTTAACCAAGTGAGGAGGTTTCAGAGACAAATGTTGCTCGTGCACTTCTTACCGATAAGTGTCCTATGGAAGTTCCTATACTGTAACTCTTTGTGTTCAGGAGAAAATAACAGTTGTAGTGCCACATTTCCATGGAACATGTTGAAGCAGGCCATGATTTTTCAAAATAGTTAACCAAGTGAGGATGACTCAGAGTCAAATGTTGCAAGTGCACTTCGTTGGGAGACGTATCCTACAGGAGTTTCTATACTGTAACTCATTGTGATCAGGAGAAATTCACACTAATTGTGCGACAGTCAATGGAACATTTACACGCAAGCCATGATATTCCAAAATACTGAACCAAGAGAGAAGGACTCAGAGCCAAATGTTGCAAGTGCTCGTCTTAGCGGTAATTATCCCACAAAAGTTTCTATACTGTCATTCTTGGTGTTCATGAGAGTATCACACTTGTTTTGCAATGTTTCCATGGAACATGTTCACGCAGGCTATGACTTTCCAAAATAGTGAATCAAGTGAGGAGGACACAGAGTCAAATGTTGGAAGTGCACTTCTTAGTGGTAAGTAGCCTACAGAAGTTTCAATAGTGTACCTCTTTGTGTTCTGCAGAAAATCACACTTGTTTTGTGGCGTTTCCATGGAACCTCTTCATGGAGGAGATGATTTCCAAAATGGTGAATCAAGTGCGGAGGATTCAGAATCAAATGTAGGAAGTGCAATTCTTGCGGATAAGTATCCTAGAGACGTTTCTACACTGTAACATTTGTGTTCAGGAGAAAATGATACTTGTTTTGTGACATTTGCATGGAACATGTTCACGAAGGCCATGAATTTCCAAAATAGTGAACCAAGTGAGGAGGAGTCAGAGTCAAATGCTGGAAGTGCACCTCTTAGGGATAAGTATCTTTCAGAAGTTTGTTTACTGTAACATTTGCATTCAGGAAAAAATCATTCTTGTTTTGTGACATTTGCATGGCATATGTTCACACAGGCCATGATTTTCCAAAACAGTGAACGAAGTGAGGAGGACTCTGCATCAAATGCTGCAAGTGCACTTCTTTAGGATAAGTGTCGTGCAGAAGTTTCTATACTGAAACTCTTTGTGTTCAGAAGGAAATCACACTTGTTGTATGACATTTCCATGAAACATGTTCATGCATGTCATTCCCTTTTAAAATCGTGATCCAAGTGAGGAGGACTCACAGTCATATGTAGCATGTGGACTTCTTTGGGATAAGTATCCTACACAGGTTTCTGGATGGTAAAACTTTGTGTTCTAGAGAAAACAACATTCGTATTGTGCTGATTCTATCAACTATGTTCAGGCCTCTACTGAGCTTGAAAATAGTGACCAGGAGGAGGAAGCATCAAATTCACATGTTTCACTTTCACTTCTCAGTGATGAGAATCCTGTAGATGTTCATACCTTGTAACTTTTCATGTTCAGGAGGAAATCACACTGGTATTGTGACGTTTTCGTGGAATATGTTCACGCAGGCCTTGATTTTCCAAAATGGTGAACCAAGTGAGGAAGACTGAGAGTCAAATGTTGGAAGTGCACTTCTTAGGGATAAGTATCTTACAGAAGATTCTATAATGTTACACTTTGTGTTCAGGAGAAGATCACACTTCTTTTGCGATATTTGCATATAACATGTTCAAGCAGGCCATGATTTTCCAAAATAGTGAACCAAGTGAGGAGAGTTCAGAGTCAAATATTGCACGTGCACTTCTTAAAGGTAAGTGTCCTACGGAAGTTCCTATACTGTAACTCTTTGTGTTCAGGAGAAAATAACAGTTGTTGTGCCATATTTCCATGGAACATGTTGACCCAGGCCATGATTTTTCCACAAGAGTTAACCAAGTGAGGATGACACTGAGTGAAATGTTGCAAGTACACTTCGTTGGGATACGTATCCTACAGAAGTTTCTATAGTGTAAGTCTTTGTGATCAGGAGAAAGTCAAACTAGTTGTGCGACAGTCAATGGAACATTTACACGCAAGATGTGATATTCCAAAATAGTGAACCAAGAGAGAAGGGCTCAGAGTCATATGTTGCAAGTTCTCTTCTTAGCGGTAAGTATCCCACCAAAGTTTCTATAATGTCATTCTTTGTATACAGGAGAGTATCACACTTGTTTTGCAATGTTTCGCTGGAACATGTTCATGCAGGCCATGATTTTCCAAAATAGTGAACCAAGTGAGGAGGACTCAGAGTCAATTGTTGGAAGTGCACTTCTTAGTGATAAGTATCCTACAGAAGTTTCAATACTGTACCTCTTTCTGTTCTGCAGAAAATCCCACTTGTTTTGTGGCATTTCCATGGAACCTGTTCATGCAGGAGATGATTTCCAAAATAGTGAACCCAGTGCGGAGGATTCAGAATGAAATGTAGGATGTGCACTTCTTGGGGATAAGTATCCTAGAGAAGTTTCTACACTGTAACATTTTCGTTCAGGAGAAAATCATCCTTGTTTTGTGACATTTGCAAGGAACACGTTCATGCAGGCCATGAATTTCCAAAAGAGTGAACCAAGTGAGGAGGACTCTGAGTCAAATGTTGCAAGTACACTTCTTTAGGATAAGTGTTGTGCAGAAGTTTCTATACTGTAACTCTTTGTGTTCAGGAGGAAATCACACTTGTTGTACGATGTTTCCATGAAACATTTTCATGCACGTCATTCCCTTCCAAATTCGTGAACCAAGTGAACAGGACTCACAGTCATATGTAGCATGTGCACTTCTTTGGGATAAGTATCCTACACAGGTTTCTAGACGTAAGTCTTTGTGTTCTGGAGAAAACAACATTCGTTTTGTGCTGATTCTACCAACTCTGTTCAGGCCTGTAATGAGATTGAAAATAGTGATCACGTGAGGAAGGGTCAAATTCACATGTTTCACTTCCACTTCTCAGTGGTAATAATCCTGTAGATGTTCATACCTTGTAACTTTTTATGTTCAGGAGGAAATCACACTGGTTTTGTGACGTTTTCATGGAATATATTCACGCAGGCCTTGATTTTCCAAAAGAGTGAACCAAGTGAGGAAGACTGAGAGTCAAATGTTGGAAGTGCACTTCTTAGGGATAAGTATCCTACAGAAGATTCTATACTGTAACACTTTGTGTTTAGGAGAAGATCACACTTGTTTTGCGATATTTTCATATAACATGTTCGCGCAGGCCATGAGTTTCGAAAATAGTGAACTAAGTGAAGAGGATTCAGAGTCAAATGCTGGAAGTGCACATCTTAGGGAGGAGTATCCTGCAGAATTTTCTCTACTGTAATATTTGGATCAGAAAAAATCATACTTGTTTTGTGACGTTTGCATTGCACATGTTCACACAGGCCATGATTTTACAAAATATTATACCAAGTGAGCAGGACTCTGAGTCAAGTGTTGGAAGTGCACTTCTTTAGGATAAGTGTTGTGCAGATGTTTCTATACTGTAACTCTTTGTGTTCAGGAGGGAATCACACTTGTTGTACGACGTTTCTATGAAACATGTTCATGCATGTCATTCCCTTCCAAAATCGTGAACCAAGTTAAGAGGACACACAGTCATATGTAGCACGTGCACTTCTTTAGGACAAGTATCCTACACAGGTTTCTATACGCTAAAACTTTGTGTTCTTGAGAAAACAACATTCCTTTTGTGCTGATTCTACCAACCATGTTCAGGCCTCTAATGAGCTGAAAATAGTGACCAAGTGAGGAAGCGACCAATTCACATGTTTCACATTCACTTCTCAGTGATAAGAATCCTGTAGATGTTCATACGATGTAACTTTTTATGTTCAGGAGGAAATCACACTGGTTTTGTGACGTTTTCGTGGAATATGTTCACGCTGGCCTTGATTTTCCAAAAGAGTGAACCAAGTGAAGAAGACTGAGAGTCAAATGTTGGAAGTGCACTTCTTAGGGATAAGTATCCTACAGAAGATTCTATACTGTAACACTTTGTGTTTAGGAGAAGATCACACTTGTTTTGCGATATTTGCATATAACATGTTCACGCAGGCCATGATTTTCCAAAATAGTGAACCAAGTGAGGAGGGTTCAGAGTCAAATATTGCACGTGCACTTCTTAATGGTAAGTGTCCTATGGAAGTTCCTATACTGTAACTCTTTGTGTTCAGGAGAAAATAACAGTTGTTGTGCCACATTTCCATGGAACATGTTGAAGCAGGCCATGATTTTTCCAAAATAGTTAACCAAGTGAGGATGACTCAGGGTCAAAAGTTGCAAGTGCACCCTTTGGGATTCGTATCGTTTCTATACTGTAGCTCATTGTGATCAGGAGAAATTCACACTAATTGTGCGACAGTCAATGGAACATTTACACGCAAGCCGTGATATTCCAAAATAGTGAACCAAGAGAAAAGGACTCAGAGTCAAGTGTTGCAAGTGCTCTTCTTAGCGGTAAGTATCCCACCAAAGTTTCTATACTGTCATTCTTTGTGTACAGGAGAGTATCACACTTGTTTTGCAATGTTTCGCTGGAACATGTTCATGCAGGCCATGATTTTCCAACATAGTGAAGCAAGTGAGGAGGACCAGAGTCAAATGTTGGAAGTGCACTTCTTAGTGATAAGTATCCTACAGAAGTTTCAATACTGTACCTCTTTCTGTTCTGCAGAAAATCACACTTGTTTTGCGGCGTTTCCATGGAACCTCTTCATGCAGGAGATGATTTCCAAAATAGTGAACCAAGTGCGGAGGATTCAGAATCAAATGTAGGAAGTGCACTTTGGGGGATAAGTATCCTAGAGAAGTTTCTACACTGTAACATTTGCATTCAGGAGAAAATCATCATTGTTTTGAGACATTTGCAAGGAACATGTTCACGCAGGCTATGAATTTCCAAAAGAGTGAACCAAGTTAGGAGGACTCTGAGTCAAATGTTGCAAGTACACTTCTTTAGGATAAGTGTTGTGCAGAAGTTTCTATACTGTAACTCTTTGTGTTCAGGAAGAAATCACACTTGTCGTATGACGTTTCCATGAAACATTTTCATGCACGTCATTACCTTCCAAAATCGTGAACCAAGTGAAGAGGACTCACAGTCATATGTAGCATGTGCACTTCTTTGGGACAAGTATCCTACACAGGTTTCTAGACGGTAACACTTTGTGTTCTGGAGAAAACAACATTCGTTTTGTGCTGATTCTACCAACTCTGCTCAGGCCTGTAATGAGATTGAAAATAGTGATCAAGTGAGGAAGGGTCAAATTCACATGTTTCACTTTCACTTCTCAGTGGTAAGAATCCTGTAGATGTTCATACCTTGTAACTTTTTATGTTCTGGAGGAAATCACACTGGTTTTGTGATGTTTTCATGGAATATGTTCATGCAGGCCTTCATTTTCCAAAAGAGTGAACCAAGTGAGGAAGACTGAGAGTCAAATGTTGGAAGTGCACTTCTTAGGGATAAGTATCCTACAGAAGATTCTATACTGTAACACTTTGTGTTTAGGAGAAGATCACTCTTGTTTTGCGATATTTACATATAACATGTTCACGCAGGCCATGAGTTTCCAAAATAGTGAACCAAGTGAAGAGGATTCAGAGTCAAATGCTGGAAGTGCACATCTTAGGGAGGAGTATCCTGCAGAATTTTCTATACTGTAATATTTGGGTTCAGAGAAAATCATATTGTTTTGTGACGTTTGCATTGCACATGTTCACACAGGCCATGATTTTACAAAATAGTGTACCAAGTGAGCAGGACTCTGAGTCAAGTGTTGGAAGTGCACTCTTTAGGATAAGTGTCATACAGAAGTTTCTATACTGTAACTCTTTCTGTTCAGGAGGAAATCGCACTTGTCGTATGACGTTTCCATGAAACATTTCCATGTACGTCATTCCCTTCCAAAATCGTGAACCAAGTGAAGAGAACTCACAGTCATATTTAGCATGTGCACCCTTTGGGATAAGTATCCTACACAGGTTTCTAGACGGTAAGTCTTTGTGTTCTGGAGAAAACAACATTCGTTTTGTGCTGATTCTACCAACTCTGCTCAGGCCTGTAATGAGATTGAAAATAGTGATCAAGTGAGGAAGGGTCAAATTCACATGTTTCACTTTCACTTCTCAGTGGTAAGAATCCTGTAGATGTTCATACCTTGTAACTTTTTATGTTCAGGAGGAAATCACACTGGTTTTGTGATGTTATCGTGGAATATGTTCACGCAGGCCTTGATTTTCCAAAAGAGTGAACCAAGTGAGGAAGACTGAGAGTCAAATGTTGGAAGTGCACTTCTTAGGGATAAGTATCCTACAGAAGATTCTATACTGTAACACTTTGTGTTTAGGAGAAAATCACACTTGTTTTGCGGCGTTTCCATGGAACCTCTTCATGCAGGAGATGATTTCCAAAATAGTGAACCAAGTGCGGAGGATTCAGAATCAAATGTAGGAAGTGCACTTTTGGGGATAAGTATCCTAGAGAAGTTTCTACACTGTAACATTTGCATTCAGGAGAAAATCATCCTTGTTTTGAGACATTTGCAAGGAACATGTTCACGCAGGCCATGAATGTCCAAAAGTGTGAACCAAGTGAGCAGGACTCTGAGTCAAGTGTTGCAAGTGCACTTCTTTTTTTTTTTTTTTTTAAACTTTTGAGTTCTTATCATTTATTTATTTAGTTAGTAGTTCTGCACTGATAGGTACTGAATCCAAAGTCTTGCACATAATATACAGGTGTTCTACTAGCTTATTTTAACTTAGAAAACATCTTTTAGCTGATCTGCTTTGTACCTCTGCCTTTTCAAAGATTAAGACTAAGTTTAGAGTGAGTTATTTAAATATATAAGCATATCCTAGATCAAAATCAAAAGAGGCCTTCATTCTGTAGTCTTCCATGCTTGCTACATGAGAAGAATATAATGGAGGAATGGACTGACTTCACTTAAATTTTGCGTTCTCTGTTACTTTGTACATTGGATAGTACATGGAATTGACATACAAAATTCCTTTATTTTCTTTTATTTATTATTATTAAAATTTAATTATACATTTTAAAATTTTTTACCAGTTCCCTCCCTCCCTCCTCCTCCCCCTCCCCTTCCCCCAGTGCCTCCCCCCCCAATTCCCAGAGAGTCCTTTATTGTGTACGCCTAACTCTCCACTAGGGTCCTCCTCTCCGATGACATATAAGGACCCAGTGGCATTTTCATAAGCCCTTTCTCTTGTTCCCCTTAAGGACAAGATCACTATTATGGCTGTCAATCCCTTGCCTCCAGGGGTCTCGGTTGCCCTTAACAGATGCTAGACTTTATGAGGGCAACAGTGCGCTGGACATTGCGCAGGGCATGCAAAGTCCCATTATGATTGCTTTGGCCCCAACTATTGTTGAGAATCTTGCAAATCGTTGCTCCTCCCATCCATTTTACTCTTACAATCTTACGCACCCCTCTTCCACAAATGTCCCTGAGCTCCAGGATGGGGAGAGATTAGGCTGTCCTAGTTCTATGTGATTGATATAGAGTCTCTGAAGTTCTGGATTGTGGTTTGTTGATTTTCTTTTGCAGTTTTGCTGCTCCTGCAATTCCCTTCACTCCATTCTGCTGGGCACTGTATGTCACCCCCTGGCCAGAGACAAAAAGCTGTTAAACTGGAGTCTTGTTGTAATAGCACATTCAAGGGTAGATGTAATAAGAGTAGGAAACCTCACTGAGGGAGGGGTCCATCACCCATTTGCAAAATGATTACTTTTTATCTGCTAGACTATATGCCCTCCCCTTCTGGTGAGATCAGGAAAGAACGTCTGTGAACTTAACCAGGTTTCTCATTACTTACTTGCAAACATTGATGGAGGCCTATTTTCTCTGCTGTAACATGGTCTCCTCTCTCCTTGTTTCTGGTGTGGCCCTCCTAACTCATCTCTCTTGTTCATAATCCTTGCAATTACTGTGTTACATAGGTTTACTTTTGAGTGTCTCAATGTGGGCTGGGTGAGTTTGGTACTAGGAGCCACCTATTAGGGAGTACATACGGCGCTTAATTTTCTGGGTTTGGGATACTTCACTTAATATAATTCTTTCTAATGACATCCATTTCCCAGCAAATTCCAGTAATTCAACATTTTTGATGGCTGAGTAGTACTCCATTGTATAGATGTACCACAGTTTCCTTATCCACTCGTCAACTGTTGGACATTTAGGTTGATTCCATGTCTTTGCTATTGTAAACAGTGCTGCTATGAACATGGTCGAGCTTGTGCTATCGAGGCGAACCTCTGCTGCATGGGGGGTTATTCCCAAAAGTGGGATAGCAGGGTCATACGGCATTTCAATCTTTAATTTCTTTAAGAATCTCCAGACGGCTCGCCAGAGTGGCTGTATGAGCCTGCATTCCCACCAGCAATGTAGGAGAGTTCCCCTCTCTCCACATCCTCTCCAGCATTTGTCGTTGTTTGTATTGTGGATTTTGCCATCCTGACCAGGGTGAGATGAGATCTCAGGGAAGTTTTGATTTGCATTTCCCTGATGGCGAAGGAAGTGGAGCATTTTTAAGATAATTGTTAGACATTTTAATTTCATCCCTGGTAAAGTTTCTTTGAAGTTCCAGGGCCCATTTTTTAATTGGGCCAGTGTTTTCCTTGGAGTTTAATTTTCTAAGTTCTTTGTGCACTCTGGACAGTAGAGCTCTGTCACATATGTGGTTAGTGAAGATTTTCTCCCATTCTGTGGGTTGCCTTTGAGCTCGTGTGACAATCTCTTTATCTGAACAGAAGCTCTTTAATTTCACAAGATCCCAACTGTTGAGAGTTGGTAGCAGTGACTGTGCCATTGGATGTCTGTTCAGGAAGTGTTGGCCTAGCCCAATCAGCTCAAGGGAGTTCCCTATCCTTTCAACTATGGTTTTTTAAAGTCTCTGGCCTGATATCAAGGTCCTTGATCCATTTGGAATTAAGTCTTGTACATGGTGACAAGTACGGGTCCAGCTTTAATCTTCTGCATGTGGAGATCCAGTTTTGCCAGCACCATTTGTTGAAGATGCTGTTCTTTTTCCATTGGATTCTTTGGGCCCCTTTGTCAAAGACCAAATGGCTGTAACTTGTGGGCTTATATCTGGGTCTTCAATCCTTATCCATTGATCTGTGTGTCTATTTTGGAGCCAGTACAGGCTGTCTTTATAACTATGGATTTATAGTATAGACTTAGGTTTGGTATGGTAATACCTCCAGCTGTGTTTTTGTTACTCAGGATTGTTTTTGCTATCCTGGATCTTTTGTGCCTCCATATGAACTTTGAGATGTTTGTTCAACTTCTTTGAAGAATTGCTTGGGATTTTTGATTGGTATAGCATTGAATCTG
Source organism: Typhlomys cinereus (assembly GCA_023101885.1). Classification (NCBI taxonomy): domain Eukaryota; kingdom Metazoa; phylum Chordata; class Mammalia; order Rodentia; family Platacanthomyidae; genus Typhlomys; species Typhlomys cinereus. The sequence goes on along the minus strand of JALPQD010000851.1, from coordinate 12,182 downwards.
TATATGCCTTTGGTAGGATGGTCATTTTTACAATGTTGATTCTGCCAATCCAGGAACAAGGAGGTCTTTCCACCTTCTGGTGTCTTCTGCAATTTCTTTCTTTAGGGTTTTAAAGTTTTCATTGTAAAGGTCTTTTACCCTCCTTAGTTAGGGTTATACCAAGGTATTTCATTTTTTTAGGGGTTATAGTAAATGGATGGTTTCTTCAAGGTTTTTCACTTCTTTCATTCTGGGCATATAGGAAGGCCTCTGATTTTTGCACATTTATTTTGTATCCTGCCACCCTGCTGAACTTCTCAATTAGTTCCAGGAGCTTCCTGGTGGAGTTTTTGGGATCCCTCAGGTATAAGATCATGTCATCTGCAAATAGGGATAGCTTGACTTCTTCCTTGCCGATTTGAATCCCTCTTATGTCCCTTTCTTGTCTTATGGCTTCAGCTAAGACTTCAAGTACAATATTGAATAGAAGTGGTGAGAGTGGACAGCCTTGTCTAGTTCCTGATCGAAGTGGGAATGCTTCCAATTTTTCCCCATTGAGCATAATCCTTGCTGTGGGCTTGTTGTATACAGCTTTTACTATATTGATAAAGGTTCCTTCCATTCCTGTCTCTAGCGTTTTGATCATAAAAGGCTGTTGGATCTTGTCAAAAGCTTTTTCTGCATCTATCGAGAGTATCATGTGGTCTTGGACTTTGGACTGGTTTACATGATGAATTACATTTATCGATTTGCGTATGTTGAACCAACCTTGTGTGCCAGGGATGAAGCCTACTTGGTCCCCATGAATGATCTTTTTAATATGTTTTTGAATCCGATTTGCTAAGACTTTGTTGAGAATCTTTGCGTCTGTGTTCATCAGGGAGATCGGCCTATAGTTTTCTTTTTTAAGTGAATCTTTATTAGGTTTTGGGATTAAAACGATATTAGCTTCATAGAAGGAATTTGGTAGTGTTCCTTCCTTTGCTATTTGATGGAACAGTTTAAGGAGTATTGGTGTTATTAACTCCTTAAATGTCTGGTAGAACTCTGTGCTGAATCCATCTGGTCCAGGACATTTTTTGGTGGGAAGATTCGAGATTACTTCCTCAATTTCCTTATATGTTATAGGACTATTTAAATAATTCACAACTTCCTGATTCAATTTAGGTAAGTTGTGTTTACTTAGAAATTCATCCATCTCTTTTGTGTTGTCAAACTTCACAGAGTATAAGTTTTTGAAATATGATGTTATAATTCTCTGGATTTCTTGGGTATCAGTAGTGATAACTCCATGTTCATTTCTAATTTTGTTAATTTGGGTTTTCTCTCTCTTGCTTTTGGTTAGTTTAGCTAGGGGTGTATCAATCTTGTTGATTTTTTCAAAGAACCAGCTTTTTGATTGGTTGATTTTTTCTATCGTTTTCTTAGTCTCGATTTCAGATATTTCTCCCCTTATTTTGCTAATCTCTTCTCTTCTACTGCTTTTGGGATCAGATTGCTCTAGTTTCTCTAAAGCTTTAAGCTGCATTGTTAAGTTGTTTATTTCTGATGTTTCCATTTTTTTGACGTGGGCATTAAGAGCTATGAACTTACCTCTTAGAACAGCTTTCATTGTGTCCCAGAGATTTTGGTAAGTTGTATTTTCGTTATCATTCACTTTCAGGAAATCTTGAATTTCCTTTTTAATTTCTTCCTGAATCCAGTTCTCATTCAGCATCATAGTGTTAAGTTTCCAGGAGTTAGTGTATTTTCTCTTGTTTGATGTGTTGTGGATGTCCAGCTTTAGGCCGTGGTGGTCTGATAGGGCACAGGTTAGAATTTCAACTTTCTTGTATATGTGTAGATTCATTTTGTGGCCCAATATGTGATCTATTTTGGAGAAAGTTCCGTGTGCTGCTGAGAAAAATGTGTATTCTTTGGTGCGTGGGTGAAAAGTTCGATAGAGATCTGTGAGGTCCATTTCTTTCAGGGTTTGATTAAGTTCCAAAGTGTCTCTGTTAAGCTTTTGACCTGTTGATCTATCCCATGTAGAGAGGGCGGTGTTGAAGTCCCCAAGAATTATCGTTTGGGGGTTGATTTCTTGCTTTAGACGCTGTAGGGTTTTCTTAATGAATGTGGAGGGGCCCGTATTGGGTGCATATATGTTCAGTATTGTGTGAAATCTTCCTGGTGAATTGTACCTGTGACTAAAATGTAGTATCCATCCGTGTCTCTTATAATTTTTTTTGGTTTGAAATCCACTTTGTCTGATAGCATAATGGCTACCCCTGCCTGTTTTCTGCTTCCATTTGCTTGTAGAATTGTTGACCAGCCTTTTATTTTTAGAGCGTGCCTATCTTTTGTGGTGAGATGGGTTTCCTGCAGGCAACAGATTGATGGATTGTGATTTTTAATCCAAGTTTGTAATCTGTGTCTCTTGATCGGTGAATTAAGTCCATTAACATTTAGTGTTATAATGGAGAAACTATTGTTAATTCCAGACATTTATTATGTTTAGTAGCTTTTATAAGTATATTGCTTCGCTTTTAATGGTGTTATATTTGCCTTCTGTTCTCCTGGATATGCCTGTTTTTTTCTTCACGCTTGAGTATCATTTCTAGCAGTTTTTGAAGGCCTGGTTTGGTGGCCATGTATCCCTTAAAGTTGTCTTTGTGCTGGAAAATTTTTCTTTCTCCCTCGATCATGACTGATAGTTTTGCAGGGTAAATCAGCCTGGGTTGACATTTTTGCTCATTCAATACTTGAAGTATGTCTCTCCAAGCTCTTCTTGCTTTTACTGTTTCGACTGAGAAGTCATTTGTTATTTTAATAGGTTTACCTTTAAAAGTGACTTGTTTTTTCTCCCTTGAAGCTCTCAGCACCAGTTCTTTATCTTGAATGTGGAGTGTTTTAACTATTATTTGCCGCGGGTGCTTCTATTTTGGTCATCTGTTTGGGGTGCGGAATGCCTCTTGTATATGAATGGGCCTCTCTTTTTTTAGATGAGGAAAGTTTTCCTTGATGATCGTTTGAAAAATTTCCTCAGGGGTGGTATTTTGAGATTCTTGCTCCGGTATTCCATGAATACGCATGTTAGGCTTCTTCAGGGTGTCCCATATCTCTTGGATATTTCTCTCAAGTATCTTTTTGGCTTTAACAACCTCTTCCATTGAGCTGGTTAGTACTCCCACTTTATCTTCAAGGTCTGAAATTCTGTTTTCTGCTTCATTAGTTCTGTTGATAAGACTCTCTGTGGCGTTCTGGGTTGAAGATAACTTGTCTTTTAGCTCAGTTTTAAACTCTGCTTGAGTTTGTTTCTGCTCTATGCCACTTTTTGTTTCTTGCACTGTTTTTCTCAACTCCTCCAGATGTCTGTTGTGTTCCTCTTCAAAGCGATTGATTCGATTATGTAATTCCTCCCATTTCCTCTTTCATAGTATTGAACATGGTAATGATCATATTTTGAAAGTCGTTATCCTGGGTCAGGCTTTCTTGGCCTTTTTCCGGGGTTTGTTCTTGTTGGAGTCTAACATTATGGGATTAATTTCTTCAGTGGGAAATTTTTTTACTTGAGTGTTGCTTCTCATGGATTTGCACTTTGACTTTGGCATTGTCATTTTAACTCTTAAGATCTCTCAATTTCACTAAACTGAATTATTTGGCCTGGGGTACTGGTGGGCGGGGCCCGAACGGGGACTTACCTAGGGCGCGGGGTGAGGCCCGGTGGACCACGCGCGTCCCGACCGGCGGAGCGTGGTGGGGTGAAAAGGGAGGATGGGCGCGTTGGCGTGGAGCTATTTAACCCGAGGGCAGCTGGGGCGGGGCCCGGGCACAGGGGGAGGTCCTCCTCGTCCCTCGGCCCCCTCGTGGCTCCGGCTGGATGGTGGGAGTCGGAGCCGGGTCCCTGTGGGCTGACCTGGGGTCCTAGAGCCCGCGGTCTGTAGTGTTTACTTTGTGTTCAGGAGAAGATCATACTTATTTTGCGCCATTTGCACATAACATGTTAACGCAGGCCATGATTTTCCAAAATAGTGAACCAAGTGCGGAGGATTCAGAGTCAAATGTTGGAATTTCACTTCTTAAGGGATAAGTATCTTAGAGAAGTTCCTATACTGTATCATTTGTGTTCCGCCCAAAATCTCACTTGTTTTGTGACATTTGAATGGCACATGTTCACACAGGCCATGATTTTACAAAATAGTGAACCAAGTCAGTTAAATGTTGCAAGTGTACTTCTTTTGGATAAGTGTGGAGGTCTGAGAGTCAAATGTTTTAGGTGCACTTCTTAGGGATAAGTATCCTACAGAAGATTCTGTAGTGTTACACTTTGTGTTCAGGAGAAGATCATACTTGTTTTGGGACATTTGCATATAATATGTTCACGCAGGCCATGATTTTCCAAAAGAGTGAACCAAGTGAGTATGACTCAGAGTCAAATGTTGCAAATGCACTTCGTTGGGATATGTATCCTACAGAAGTTTCTGTACTGTACCCCTTGTGATCAGGAGAAAGTCACCCTTGTTGTGCGAATGTCAATGGAATATTTACACACAAGCCATGATATTCCAAAATAATGACCCAGAGAGAAGGACTCAGAGTCAAATGTTGCAAGTGCTCTTCTTCTTAGCAATAATTATCCCACCAAAGTTTCTATACTGTCATTCTTGGTGTTCAGGAGAGTATCACACTTGTTTTCAATATTTCCCTGGAATATATTCACGCAGGCTTTGATTTTCCAAAATAGTGAACCATGTGAGGAGGACTCAGAGTCAAATGTTGGAAGTTCACTTCTTAGTGTTAAGTATCCTACAGAAGTTTCGATACTGTACCTCTACGTCTTCTGCAGACAATCACACTTCTTTTGCTACGTTTCCATGGAACCTATTCATGCAGGAGATGATTTCCAAAATAGTGAACCAAGTGTAGATGATTCAGAATCAAATGTAGGAAGTGCACTTCTTGCGGATAAGTATCCAAGAGAAGTTTCTATACTGTAACATTTGCGTTCAGGAGAAAATCATACTTGTTTTGTGACATTTGCATGGAACATATTCGCGCAGGCCATGAATTTACAAAATAGTGACCCAAGTGAGCAGATTCTGAGTCAAATGTTGCATGTGCCCTTCTTTAGTATAAGTGTCGTACAGAAGTTTCTATACTGTAACTCTTTGTGTTCAGAAGGAAATCACACTTGTTGTATGACTTTTCCATGAAACATGTTCATGCATGTCATTCCTTCCAAAATCGGAACCAAGTGAAGGACTCACAGTCATATGTAGCATGGGCACTTCTTTGGACCAGTATCCTACACAGGTCTCTAGATGGTAAAACTTTGTGTTCTGGAGAAAACAACATTCCTTTTGTGCTGTTTCTACCTACTATGTTCAGGCCTGTAATAGCTTGAAAATAGTGACAGAGTGAAGAAGCATCAAATTCACATCTTTCACTTTCTCTTCTCAGTGCTAAGAATCCTGTAGATGTTCATAAGTTGTAACTTTTTATGTTCAGGAGGAAATCACTCTGGTTTTGTGATGGTTTCATGGAATATGTTCACGCAGGCCTGGATTTTTCAAAATGGTGAACCAAGTGAGGAGGACTGAGAGTCAAATGTTGGAAGGGCACTTCCTAGGGATAAGTATACTATAGAAGATTCTATACTGTAACACTTTTTGTTCAGGAGAAGATCATACTTGTTTTGCAACATTTGCATATAACATGGTCACGCAGGCCATGATTTTCCAAAATAGTGAACCAAGTGAGGAGGGTTCAGAGTCAAATATTGCACGTGCACTTCTGACCAGTAAGTGTCCTACTGAAGTTCCTATACTGTAACTCTTAGTGTTCTGGAGAAAATAACAGTTGTTGTGCCACATTTCCATGGAACATGTTGAAGCAGGCCATGATGTGTCCAAAATAGTTAACCAAGTGAGGATGACTCAGTCTTATGTTGCAAGAGCACTTTGTTGGGATATGTATCCTACAGAAGTTTCTATACTGTAACTCTTTGTGATCAGGAGAAAGTCACACTTGTTGTGCGACAGTCAATGAAACATTTACACACAAGCCATGATATTCCGAAATAGTGAACCAAGAGAGAAGGACTCAGAATCAAATGTTGCAAGTGCTCTTCTTCTTAGCGGTAAGTATCCCACCAAAGTTTCTATACTGTCATTCTTTGTGTACAGGAGAGTATCACACTTGTTTTGCAATGTTTCGCTGGAACATGTTCATGCAGGCCATGATTTTCCAAAAGAGTGAACCAAGTGAGGAGGACACAGAGTCAAATGTTGGAAGTGCACTTCATAGTGGTAAGTATCCTACAGAAGTTTCGATACTGTACCTCTTTGTATTCTGCAGAAAATCACACTTGTTTTGTGATGTTTCCATGGAACCTATTCATGCATTAGATGATTTCCAAAATAGTGAACCAAGTGCGGAGGATTCAGAATCAAATGTAGGAAGTGCACTTCTTGGTAATAAGTATCCTAGAGAAGTTTCTAGACTGTAACATTTGCATTTAGGAGAAGATCATACTTGTTGCGACATTTGCATATAACGTGTTCATGCAGGCCATGATTTTCCAAAAGAGTGAACCAAGTGAGGAGGGTTCAGAGTCAAATATTGCACGTGCACTTCTTACCGGTAAGTGTCTTATGGAAGTTCCTATACTGTAACTCTTTGTGGTTCAGGAGAAAATAACAGTTATTGTGCCACATTTCCATGGAACATGTTGAAGCAGGCCAATGTATTTCCAAAATAGTTAATCAAGTGAGGATGACTCAGAGTTCAAATGTTGGAAGTGCACCTCTTAGTGGTAAGTATCCTACAGAAGTTTCGAGACTGTACCTCTTTGGGTTCTGCAGAAAATCACACTTGTTTTGAGACGTTTCCATGGAACCTATTCATGGAGGAGATGATTTCCAAAATAGTGAACCAAGTCCGGAGGATTCAGAATCGAATGTAGGTAGTGCATTTCTTGTGGATAAGTATCCTAGTGAAGTTTCTACACTCTAACATTTGCATTCAGGAAAAATTCATAGTTGTTTTGTGACATTTGCATAAAACATGTTCACGCAGGCCATGTGTTTCCAAAATATTGAACCAAGTGAGGAGGATTCAGAGTCAAATGCTGGAAGTGCACCTCTTAGTGAGTAGTATCCTACATAAATTTGTATACTGTAACATTTGCGTTCAGGAGACAATCATCCTTGTTTTGTGACATTTGCATATAACATGTTCACACAGGCCTGGATTTTACAAAATGGTGAACCAAGTGAGCAAGACTCTGAGTCAAATGTTGCAAGTGCACTTCTTTAGGATAAGTGTGGTACAGTAGTTTCTATACTGTAACTCTTTGTGTTCAGGAGGAAATCACACTTCTTGTACGATTTTCCATGAAACATGTTCATGCATGTCATTCCCTTCAAAAATCTTGAACCAAGTGAAGAGAACTCACAGTCTAATGTAGCATGTGCACTTCACTGGGACAAGTATCCTACACAGGTTTCTAGACGGTAAAACTTTGTGTTCAGGAGAAAACAAACTTCGTTTTGTGCTGATTCTTCCAACTATGTTCAGGCCTGTAATGAGCTTGAAAATATGACCAAGTGAAAAAGCGTCAAATTCACATGTTTCACTTTCTCATCTCAGTGATAAGAATCCTGTAGATGCTCATACCTTGTAACTTTTTATGTTCAGGAGGAAATCACACTGGTTTTGTGATGGTTTCATGGAATATGTTCACGCAGGCCTGGATTTCCAAAATGGTGAACCAAGTGAGAAGGAGTGAGAGTCAAATGTTGGAAGTGCACTTCTTAGGGATATGTACCCTACAGAAGATTTTATACTGTAACACTTTGTGTTCAGAAGAAGATCATACTTGTTTTGTGACATTTGCATATAACATGTTCACGCAGGCCATGATTTTCCAAAATAGTAACCAAGTGGGGAGGGTTCAGAGTCAAATATTGCACGTGCACTTCTTACCAGTAAGTGTCCTACGGAAGTTCCTATATTGTAACTTTTTGTGTTCAGGACAAAATAACAGTTGTTCTGCCACATTTCCAAGGAACATATTGAAGCAGGCCCTGATTTTTCCAAAATAGTTAACAAAGTGAGTATGACTCAGATTCAAATGTTGCAAGTGCACTTCGTTGGGATATGTATCCTCCAGATGTTTCTGTGCTGTAGCCCTTGTGATCAGGAGAAAGTCACACTTGTTGTGTGACAGCCAATGAAACATTTACACGCAAGCCATGATATTCCAAAACAGTGAACCAAGAAAGAAGGACTCAGAGTCAAATGTTGCAAGTGCTCTTCTTCTTAGCGGTAAGTTTCCCACCAAAGTTTCTATACTGTCATTCTTTGTGTACAGGAGAGTATCACACTTGTTTTGCAATGTTTCGCTGGAACATGTTCATGCAGGCCATGATTTTCCAAAAGAGTGAAACAAGTGAGGAGGACACAGAGTCAAATGTTGGAAGTGCACTTCCTAGTGTTATGTATCCTACAGATGTTTCGATATTGTACCTCTTTGTGTTCTGCAGAAAATCACAATTGTTTTGCCACGTTTCCATAGAACCTCTTCATGAAGGACATGATTTCCAAAATAGTGAACCAAGTGCGGAGGATTCAGAATCAAATGTAGGAAGTATACTTCTTGGGGATAAGTATCCTAGTGAAGTTTCTACACTGTAACATTTGCGTTCAGGAGAAAATCATACTTGTTTTGTGACATTTACATGGAACATGTTCACGCAGGCCATGAATGTCCAAAATAGTGAACCAAGTGAGGAGGATTCAGAGTCAAATGCTGGAAGTGCACCTCTTAGGGAGAAGTATCCTACAGAAGTTTGTATACTGTAACTTTTGCATTCAGGAGAAAATCATACTTGTTTTGTGACATTTGCATGGCATATGTTCACACAGGCTATGAATTTACAAAATAGTGAACCAAGTGAGCAGGACTCTGAGTCAAAACTTGCAAGTGCACTTCTTTAGGATAAGTGTCTTACAAAAGTTTCTATACTGTAACTCTTTGTGTACAGGAGGAAATCAAACTTGTTGTACGATGTTTCCAAGAAACATGTTCATGCATGTCATTCCCTTCCAAAATCGTGAACCAAGTGTAGAGGACTCACAGTCATATTTAGCATGTGCACTTCTTTGGGACAAGTATCCTACACAGGTTTCTAGACGGTAAAATTTTGTGTTCTGGAGAAAACAACATTCATTTTGTGCTGATTTTACCAACTATGTTCAGGCCTGTAATGAGCTAGAAAATAGTGACCTTGTGAGGAAGCTTCAAATTCACATCTTTCACTTTCACTTCTCAGTGATAAGAATCCTGTAGATGTTCATACGTTGTAACTTTTTATGTTCAGGAAGAAATCACACTGGTTTTTTGATGTTTTCATGCAATATGTTCACGCAGGCCTTGATTTTCCAAAATGGTGAACCAAGTGAGGAGGAGTGAGAGTCAAATGTTGGAAGTGCACTTCTTAGGGATATATATCCTGCAGAAGATTCTATACTGTAACACTCTTTGTTCAGGAGAAGATCATAATTGTTTTGTGACATATGCATATAACATGTTCACGCAGGCCATGATTTTCCAAAATAGTGAACCAAGTAAGGAGGGTTCAGAGTCAAATATTGCACGTGTACTTCTTACTGGTAAGTATCCTACGAAAGTCCCTATACTGTAACTCTTTGTGTTGAGGAGTAAATAACAGTTGTGCCACATTTCCATGGAACATGTTGAAGCAGGCCATGATTTTTCCAAAATAGTTAACCAAGTGAGGATGACTCAGATTCAAATGTTGCAAGTGCACTTCGTTGGTGTACCTATCCTACAGATGTTTCTATACTGTAACTCTTTGTGATCAGGAGAAAGTCACACTTGTTGTGCGACAGTCAATGGAACATTTACACGCAAGCCATGATATTCTGAAACAGTGAACCAAGAAAGAAGGACTCAGATTCAAATGTTGAAAGTGCTCTTCTTCTTAGCGGTAAGTATGCAACCAAAGTTTCTATACTGTCATTCTTTTTGTTCAGGAGAGTATCACACTTGTTTTGCAATGTTTCCCTGGAACATGTTCACGCAGGCTATGATTTTCCAAAAGAGTGAACCAAGTGAGGAGGACTCTGATCAAATGTTTCAAGTGCACTTCTTTATGATAAGTGTCGTACAGAAGTTTCTACATTGTAACTCTTTGTGTTCAGGAGGACATAAAACTTGTTGCACGACATTTCCATGAAACATGTTCATGCATGTCATTCCCTTCCAAAATCGTGATCAAGTGAAGAGGACTCACAGTCATATGTAGCATGTGCACTTCTTTGGGACAAGTATCCTACACAGGTTTCTAGACGTTAAAACTTTGTGTTCTGGAGAAAACAACATTCGTTTTGTGCTGATTCTACCAACTATGTTCAGGCCTGTAATTAGCTTGAAATTAGTGACCAAGTGAGGAAGTGTCAAATTCACATCTTTCATTTTCGCCTCTCAGTGATAAGAATCCTGTCGATGTTCATACGTTGTAACTTTTTATGTTCAGGATAAAATCACACTGGTTCTGTGAGGTTTTCATAGAATATGTTCATGCAGGCCTTGATTTTCCAAAATGGTGAACCAAGTGAGGAGGACTGAGAGTCAAATGTTGGAAGCGCACTTCTTACGGATAAGTATCCTACAGAGGATTCTATACTGTAACACTTTGTGTTCATACTTGTTTTGTGACATTTGCATATAACATGTTCAGGCAGGCCATGATTTTCCAAAATAGTGAACCAAGTGAGGAGGGTTCAGAGTCAAATATTGCACGTGCACTTTTTACTGGTAAGTGTCCTATGGAATTTCCTATATTGTAACTCTTTGTGTTCAGGAGAAAATAACAGTTGTTGTGCCACATTTCCATGGAACATGTTGAAGCAGGCCATGATTTTTCCAAAATAGTTAACCAAATGAGGATGACTCAGAGTTAAAGGTTGCAAGTGCACTTCATTGGGATTCGTATCGTACAGAAGTTTCTATACTGTAAGTCTTTGTGATCAGGAGAAAGTCACCCTTGTTGTGCGACAGTCAATGGAACATTTACATGCAATCCATGATATTCCAAAATAGTGAACCAAGAGAGAAGGACTCAGAGTCAAATGGCGCAAGTGCTCTTCTTCTTAGCGGTAAGTATCCCACAAAAGTTTCTATACTGTCATTGTTTGTGTTCAGGACAGTAACACACTTGTTTTGCAATGTTTCCCTGGAACATGTTCTCGCAGGCTATGATTTTCCAAAATAGTGAACAAAGAGAGAAGGATTCAGAGTCAAATGTTGCAAGTTCTCTTCTTCTTAGCGGTAAGTATCCCACAAATTTTCTATACTGTCATTCTTTGTGTTCAGGTGAGTAGGACTTAGAGTGAAATGTTGGAAATGCACTTCTTAGTTTTATGTATCCTACAGACATTTTGATACTGTATCTCTTTGTGTTCTGCAGAAAACACTTGTATTGCAATGTTTCCTTGGAACCTATTCATGCAGGAGATGATTTCCAAAATAGTGAACCAAGTGCAGAGTTTTCAGAATCAAATGTAGGAAGTGCACTTCTTGTGGATAAGTATTCTAGAGAAGTTTCTGCACTGTAACATTTGCGTTCAGGAGAAAATCGCACATGTTTTGTGACATTTCCATGGAACATGTTCACGCAGGCCATGAATGTCCAAAATAGTGAACCAAGTGAGGAGGATTTAGCGTCAAATGCTGGAAGGTCACCTCTTAGGGATAAGTATCCTACAGAAGTTTGTTTATTGTAACATTTGCGTTCAGGCGAAAATCATACATGTTCTGTGACATTTGCATGGCACATGTTCACACAGGCCATGATTTTACAAAATAATGAACCAAGTGAGGAGGACTCTGAGTAAAATGTTGCAATTGCACTTCTTTAGGATAAGTGTCGTACAGAAGTTTCTATACTGTAACTCTTTGTGTTCAGGAGGAAATCACACTTGTACGACGTTTCCATGAAACATATTCATGCATGTCATTCCCTTCCAATATCGTGAGCCAAGTGAAGAGGACTCACAGTCATATGTAGCATGTGCACTTCTTTGGAACAAGTATCCTACACAGGTTTCTAGACGGTAAAACTTTTTGTTCTGGAAAAAACAACATTCGTTTTGTGCTGACTCTACCAAATATGTACAGGCCTGTAATGAGCTTGAAA